>JACCIB010000556.1:0-123926 GCA_018906965.1 Philotrypesis tridentata
AATAGTCTCGTGTTTAAGTCCGAACTCCGTACCTCGCGGTTCGTCAATTGCGGAGATTTTTATTGTACTTCCAAGTACTCAATTGTGAATTTAAGAAGCAAATATATTTTCAATCATACTCGAAAAAGAAAACTGTGAGTGCATCATTTCAACAACCTATCACCTATTATCCAAATAAGACGAACAAACGCAGAGAGAAAAAGACGAGGATAGCAGAAGCAGCAAAACAAGACAAGTAAAGCAGAAAAAGGTATGTCAAATAAATACACTAAAAGTACATATCGGAGCGGGTAACGAGTCTAAACCCAGCCGCTAGTAACAATTCAATACGCGCTCTCAACAAATAATTAAAAATCCTGCATGCTCTCAACTACATGTCCTACCTATGAGGTGAGAGTGTAGGTGGGACATAACAGCGGTAAACGCGCATACACGAGGATGCTATCGTAACGCACTCGAGAAACGGGTCTGTCGAGCCACACTCGATGAACGATTTACGGAATGCAAGACATGCTAGTCGCAATATTTTTACATCCTGGCGACAGTATTTGATTATTTCATGCTGGAAATCAAACACGTAATTTTGCTCTTTTTTCTCGTTATACCACTCTAAAAATGCTTTGCGCTCCCCGACGCCCATCGAGTCTGGTGAGAAGCTCTCAACAGGCGGCATTTCCCCCACATAGTTTTGATTTTCAGCTCTATTAAGCAAGTGGGGGAATGTGCCTTTTTCAATATTTCCGAGACCGTATGCTTTTGGCAGGGCGCTCAAAGCCATATGTAGATAATTTAAGCTATCGAGAAACTTTATGTGTGCAAATTTTATGAGAATTGCTTTCGAACCGTTTAGAATTACACTTGATGACTCGCGAAAATCTTTTCGCTCAACCAGGTGTTTCAAAATAAACTGCGCGTCAAATCCTTGGGCATTGTGTGCAATACACACAATACCACTGATATTTTGTCTGCGAGTTAGCAACATGTCGACTAACTGTTTTACCGGGTCATCTCTAAATATGTGTTCTCGCACACCGCAAATATTACACGACTCGGAAATATCATCATTCTCCAAGCAGACGCTACACACCTGCTGCACCACACACAGATTCACAAAGTGTATACGCGTGTTCTCATCGCCCAAAACAGTCTCCGACTGTTGGGTCTCAAAATCGTAAAACACGTATAACATGTGTTTTTTACCGCTACTGTGACTACCAGCCTGCTGATCTCTCGGCCCGGCAAGGGGCTGCATAAAACAAAAATGCCCAATCGGTTTCGGCTGATTGCAAATTTTGCAGAATATGACATCACACTGGTGGGTAGTTGCTGCATCACTACCACGAATCGTCCTACAGCATCGTGCACAACTTTTAAGACTTGAGCATACCGTATGATGCTTATCGTACGATCCTGATTTCAGATGGTTAAGAAGACACGTTTGATTAAAAAATATTCTATTACAGTGCGCACACTCTGTATGATTACCGATCTGATCACGCTCACACGGCGGTCTTTGCAGGCATCTTTGACACTTGCCAGGACATTTATGATTTTTCTCGTTCGTTATTTTTCTATTGCAGGGTATACAATACCCGCGACTACCGGCTGCAGCTACCAAGTTTAAAATGGGCTGATAATGTCGAGCATTTTCGTAGTACATAATACGCAGAGTATATTTAGTCGTATTACCAACATTATAAACATATTCGGCACCGTCATATAGAGGTTTGGCACCTCGAGCAAACCCTTGAAACGTTTACACGACTATAGCAACATCTAAACACGCGTAATACTCTTGGAATAACTTGATTTCTGGTAGTCCACAGTCAGTGTCGGATATGGTAACTCTAGCACTATTAATAAGTTTTAGCGCTCGCTCTTTTTGCAATTTACCGTTGCATTGCCTGATACTGTCCCACATTTTCTGCAAATGGTCCGTGCGAATATCCCCGCGAATGGCATATGTGTGTGCGCAAACAAGAGCCCGCGGTAGACAGAGGTTGTCACTGTTTTGTATTGTGAGAATAGATCTCTTAAAAACGCTCTCAGATGTGAGCGCAACTCGACCAGCACCTTGGGGCACCGACACAGTACTCACTGTAATTGTCAACGCGTCATTGATATCAAAGCCGCCATTGCTTTGCGAAACACTGCGCAACAGTTCTAAAATATCTGATACTTCCAATTCCCAAATCTGTCTAAAAGCAACCCACACAACACCTTGCTGAAATTGTGGCGACTCTATAGTTAGGCCGACAAAGTCGTCGCGCGAGGTATTCTCGACCACATACCTGTGAATTTCATGTATACCATGACCTATCCACTCCGTGGCATCAGTATTGATTGGCGGCCGTCTAATGGTGATAAGCGCCTCACGGCTGTACAAAGAAAAGAGGCGATAATATTTCGATCGTTGCCGATGAATTTGTATATATTGCCAAACTGTCGGATGGCCGGTACCACCACCACCACCACCCTCTTGCAAGCAAACCGCTAATTTCAAGTATTTTTTAATTTATCGTTGAATCTTGCACGTTTATCGCTCGTGCTGACAATAATATATAGAATACTTACATGTACTGGTATCAGTTTCATCACCCGTACTATGATCTGATGACTCGTCATCAATACTTGTCGTAGCAGAGATTGAAGAGTCGCTAGAGTTTGGCGATGTGCGTAGGACTACACCTTCGTCATTATCTTCTTCTTCTTCTTCTTCTTCTTCTTCCCCTTCTTCTTTCTCTTTTGAAGAAGTAGTACCAGGGTCGACAGCATCGTCGTCCTCGTCGTCGTCATTGTCGTGATTATCTTTGCAAGGTATTGCCGTGTACGACGTAGATGGCTCTGTTGTAGACAGGAACGATGCAGCAACCACCATGCCTTCGGCCGTCGTATCTGCTTTCGATTCGTCATTATTCATAGGTGCTTCTTTGCAATTGACTGTGTCTTTTGACGCTTGAGTTAGCGACTCTGGTTTCTCTTCTATCATCTCCTCATCATTCAGCTGAACAAGACCAATCGCGAGATCCCCATCAATATCAGCCATCATATTATCGAGATCTTAAGAAGAACGTTTTAATTTACATATGTTTGTCTGCAAACTAATAACCGTTTTTAAGATTTAAATAATTACCCAAAATCAGCTGATATTGCTGCATGATTTCTCTGACTTGCCATGCAGATTGCATTCCTCGACGTCGAATACTCTCACCAAGAATACGTACAACATCTGCATCGTTTTCGAAGAAACCGCGATTGAATCAGATGGCAATGGTGCGGAGACTACAGAGATCAGTAATATATTTGAGCCTTTGTAGAAGTACGTTGATCGAGCAATATTTTAAAGATCGGCGCCACGCATCGATGCAGAAAATTTTGGCTGCTGGTTCACGTAACAGTATGATCCTTAAGACTTGTAGTACGATTCTCAGCAGTTGCAACTTATTCATTTTGTAGATGCGTTAGATTAATCAGAATTTTATGATTATTGGACGACGCCTTCTACGGGTTTTGCGATCAATCCATTTGAAAGAAGTGTTGAATAATATCAATCATTCGCCATGTGCATGAGGATTAATCTAGGATGAGAAAGAGGTTAAGGTATAGTCAATAATGTAAAATGCTATGTAAATTGAATAAATTTTTATTATTAATTATGTTTAAACAATGGTAATATGCCATATTATAAATATAATTCATCAAGCTTATCTGAAATTTCTTCAATTTGATCGTTAATAGATTCAATATTTACGTCTATTTTTTTAAACTTAGATACAGCTATGCTTGTAAACACGCCTAAATGAGCACGCATTTTATCTATTTTTATTTGATATTTTTCAATAGCCTTCATAATATTATTAGAGAGATCCCGATGTATCTCGTCATCTTTTTTAAATTTTAAAAATACAAGATTCAGCTCTTTAAACGCTGTTTCTATTTTACAAAAATCGTTTCTTTAAAGCATTTTCAAATTCTTCTCGTTCTTTATCTTTCTCAGCCATGTGATGAACTATAGCTTCTAGCTGATCGATCCGGTTATGAATTTGAAGTTTATTAAAGCTTGACTCTAGCACCGGAATCATCTCTAAAATATAACAATATTACCTTGTTACGTATAAATTTGATTTATTTATTATAAATATGATAAATACCTCTTATTTTCTCTTAGATACTCTCTGTCTTCCTCTCGCTTTCTCGTCAAAGTCTTGTAGAAATCTTGACTAATTCGTTAGTCAAGAGTGCTAGCTCGCTACTCACACCAGTCCACAGTCGTTCTCTTCTGGCCGCTGAAGAGTATCTCTCGCCGAAGTGACCGGGCTTGCTGGTAGACACTGTTTGATCGCTCACAGCTTAACTGGGGCTGCTTTTATAGTGCCATCAAGCTGCGATTCTTGCTGTGTAGAGGGGTAGTTTTGCTTACGTACCAGAGAATTTAACCGGATGAAACAGGGTTGAAATGCTCGCGCCACATTTCGAAAAGTTAGAATCAACGAAATCACATTTATCGTCAGTCATGCAACTTATCTTACACTATACCAGCATAACGTGACTATTTATTCGCACGAATCGTAAAAAATCATCAGTCTACAACCGTCGCCCACCGGGGTAAGATCGTCATCCCTATTCTAATCTAAAATTATATTTTCAGCGTATTTGAATCACCATTTACATATATGCGTAATTGATCGGTAACCAAGATTTATCCGATTGACTTGAAAGTCGGGTCACTGGATAGCTCTTGATTAGGGCTAAATAAAGTTCTTATCCCGCGAAATTATTTGACCAATAGTTTCGGTGATATAGGTGATCGATTGATTTCCGATATCTGTTTGGCCTGGTCCACCGGGTGCAAATTCGTCAAAAGTGTATACAGTCTTACAGGTATTTATACTAGATGAAAAATTCTCAAATTTCGACGTAACACCACCTATTGTAATAATCGATGATCGATAATACAGATCGATCGATTACCAATATTCGTCCGATTGACTTGAAAGTCGGTGTACTGGATAGCTCTTGAGTAGTGCTAAATAAAGTTGTTATCCCGCGAAATTATCTGGCCAATATTTTTAGAGCTATACACGATCGATTGATTGGAATATCGATTTTTGCTCATAACTCGAGAACGGTAAGAGCTACGCAAAAACGGATAAAATTTTGGGGGTTCTTGAAAGGGGGGGGGGCATGTTTTTGAAGACCTATCTAATAATGTATAGCACAAGTCAATTTATCGATATTACCAATCAATCGATTTTGAAAAAATGCTCGTATCGAACCGCAACCGGGCTTGTTGTACACGTCGTGAAGAGGGCATTCAAAGTTCTTTATGACTAAAATGAATCGGTCCGCAATCTTCGGAGATAAGGGTGGGTCATGTCCAAATTTTGGTTGGGTGTCATATTACACTGTACCGAGTGATCGATTATGCACCACCGCTGTACATGCCTGTGCATAATATTAATCAATTTATGCAAATAAGCTATTGAAAATGTATTTTGGGGATTGGGGATGTATAATACGCGAGGAAGTGTTCGACTTTTATAGGCCTCGGCCATTAAGTCGGTCTTCAAAAATACTCCATTGCTATGCTTGACTGACTGTCTTCTAATTCGCTCGGGATTAGGATTACGCTGGCCACTCAGCGCTCGGGTGTAGGGTAGCCGTGATAAGCCACACCTCGCCGCTGTGCTAATCCTATATCCGTCTTCACACCTTCTTCTTCTTCACCGCTTTCGTGCCACTTTCTTTATCCTCATATACGCCTAATACAGACTGGCTGTTTTCGATTAGTTTTTTGTCTAATTTGCCTATTGTATCGATCGGATTATTACAGATATGATCTATACTTGGCACATACATCCTATTTAACTGATAAATCGTGAATAATTGTCGAAAGTAAGATGTACATATTAGATATTGAAGACTCTTATGCATATTCGTATACTTGAGCATCGCAACAATGCACAAAATACCGTTCTCAGGTAAACCCGCGAAGGCTCTGCTGACTCGAAACTTACGATTTTGTATATTTTAGATTTTTCGATACATTTGAAACGCATCGGCTATTGGATATCACTTAGAACGATGCAAACTAATGTCTTTCCAGCCGATCGAAAGATCAAGATTTCGCGAATTTTACTCCTCAGCAAAGCTTTGCCTTTCTTTGCCGATCGAATGATCAAAGTTTCGCGAATTATACTCCTCTTTCATCAAACCATATATTTTTCTGTCCACTCGAAAGATTAAATTTTCGCGAATATTACTCTTCTTTCAATAATCTGATATGGTCCGATTTGTAATTTTAGATTTGTCGAAGCTACTTGCTGAGTTTTACCTCGCTCATGGGTAAAAACAGCAAAGTTGGCTTATCAAAATTAGAGAGTAGGGTGATAGTTTAACGGGTGGTGGCGAAACTTTTTGCGAATAGCAGTCAGTCCTCGATCAGCCCTCGAGGAGTTAAAATCGGTCATTAACAAACCAATAACGAAAT
This sequence comes from Philotrypesis tridentata, assembly GCA_018906965.1. Classification (NCBI taxonomy): domain Eukaryota; kingdom Metazoa; phylum Arthropoda; class Insecta; order Hymenoptera; family Pteromalidae; genus Philotrypesis; species Philotrypesis tridentata. The sequence goes on from JACCIB010000556.1 coordinate 6,491, forward strand.
AAAAAATGTACGTGTTGAGTGTCGAGGAGATAAATCGCCGCGTTGAGTCGCCGACTCCCGGGCCGTCCGCGCAACCGACGCCACCACCGTGCAACCTTCTTCTCATCGGTGGTGACAATATCGATGATATTGCAGCCGATGAGGAGGTGGCCGCGATCATGGCCAGCAGCCCTATAAACGTTGCGCCGCTCGTGAATTACGTCGTATATGGGGAATCACCGTTCATCCCCATATACGACGACGAAGTGGTTAGTGGAAACTGTGTAATGAATGAACAGGAGGAGGAGGCTGAGGGGGAGAAGGAGGAGGAGGAGGAGGAGGAGGAGGAGGAGGAGGAGGAGGAGGAGGAGGAGGAGGAGGAGGAGGAGGAGGAGGAGGAGGAGGAGGAGGAGGAGGAGGAGGAGGAGGGTGCTGAAGATGACGTCCTGGAGGACGTCGAGGCTGTGGAGGCAGCGGAGATGATGGCCGGGGGGCCTGTAAATATGGACATCGACGACGACGCCCGCGACGACGACGAGGACGGCGACGACGACGACGCCGGCGACGACGACGATGACGACAATGACTCCGGGTACGACTCCGTCGCCAGCGATGCGGAGACAATCCGGGACGAGGACCAGCCCCAACCGCTACCGGCAATTGAGGGCGACTACGATCCCGCCCTTGAGCCGGTGCACGAAGCGCGGCTATATCGATGCCTGGGGATGCAACAATTTGTCTGGCGAACTCGCCAAGGAATTTTGCAGCTAGAACGCCGACAGGATCTACAGAATATAGCCGCGCGCATCAATCGTGCGCGGGAGCGTCGCGAAAATTTCTTGCGTCGCTTGAACCGGCAGCAGCGCCGTCGGCTACCCCAGCCCGACATTGAAAGACCGCGCCGTAATCACCATATGTGTTACGGTTGCGGTCGGATCTTTAGACAGCAACGCTTGCGATGGTGGTGGCGGTGCGACGATTGTGGGATGTGGTTGTGCCCGGACTGCAACGTCGATCCGTTGCATTGCCGGCGCAACGAACTAATTTAACTCTTGAAAACTTTAATTTTTAGTGTTAAGTTAGTTTTAAGTTAGTGTATATTTAAAAAAGACTTTCACCACCAACAACAACACCATCAACAATAACAAGGTAAAAATAAAATATTTTTTAATTTTTGTGTGTACGCGCATGCGCGCGCGTGTGTGTGTGTGTGTCTGTATTAATTTGAAAATAGCGTTGCACATCGGCGGCACGCAGTTACCCATCGCCCGCCGGTGCGATTACATCGTAAAGTTCCCTCTGAGTTAAAAGAAACTTTTAGAGAAATTCGCCAAAGTGTCCTCGATATGAGAGGTGACTTCGGCGATTTTCTCTCCAATGTTTCTTCTATCTCAGAGGGACACTTTGGCGAAAATAAGAGAGAGGGGAAGGGGTCTCCCAAGTAGCTGAAGCACCTTGGGGAGTGTAAATAAAGGTAACCTTGACCATAGTGGCAGGGATCAGAGGTCACAAAGGTCAAGGTTATTTTTTATTTACATTCTCTAAGGTGCCTACATACTACTTCTATACTTACATTGAAAATAGTCAAAAATACATTAAATACCTATATTTTAAGTAGGAAAAATATTTTTTTTATAACATGAATGAATAATTTTTTCAGCCTATTAATGTCTTTTTTACAGGTTTAACTCAGGCATAACCCTTTAATAAAGTTTAAAATGAACTCTTTTGAAGATTAATATTTAACAACATTTCTAAACAAATAGTTTTTATTTCCGCCAATATTAAAGTTAGAGAAACGTGGTAAAATGCATATTATAGTACGTAAAACTCCATAAAATTTTATTGTGACATTCTGCGTAAGCAGTTGTCGCAATATTGTAAAGTGATGAGTGCGTTAATTTAAGTTGTTCAATTGAATTAATGAGCATGTGAGAGAGGTAGTTAAACGAATGTGGTCACACGAACTGGACGCCGGCTGTCGACAGAGCTATCAGGAAGTAGGTCGCAATCTTGTTTTATATCATTATTTCATATTGAATAAAGCTAAAGTAACGCAATTATACGAGTGCTACTTATTGGGAATCTCTGCCAAACGTCTGTCCAAGGAAGCAGCAGTCGAGCAAAGCAGCAATAGATCAGTATACATAGTATCCAAATTCAAGGAAGTGAATTTAGATATACAAAAAGTAAGTTTTAACAAATTCAAAAATTAATTGTCGTAGTAAAGTGAAATAAAGGTAAAAGTGTAGTAAGGACATTTCAAAATTCAAATCACAACATCGATTATGTCAATTGCATGAGGTTCGATGATTGGCACACTTTCAAAAGTAAGAGCCCAGCTGACGCTGAGCTTGCGAAACGCAGACTAAGCGTTATACTTTTGGAAGATCGCGTTACTGTATGTAAACAAAATGTTTTAAAATTAATATTCAATAATGTTGTAAATTTATAAACTAAGTTTTGTGTTTAAAAGAGGCTCAATGCCCTCAATTAGACAGTCAAGATTTTGTATCGACTCCGTACATGCTGGTCCGAAAATTGGCGGAGTCTGATTTCTATATCGCGATACGTGATATTGATTATTGTAACTTCGTTTTATTTTTGTACTTTAAATAAGTGTGAAATAAATATACTAAAATCAGCAATAATCTTTTGGTTTTGGAATTATTTTGGAAGATCACAAGAATTTACATCTTATCGAATTATTAGCAGTCTGCTGCGCCTAATTGCTAAACTTGCGAAGTCAATTATTGGCAACATAAGGTAAGTGATTAGATATTTTTATCGCTTTATAATTTAATTAGTGAGAAGCGAGTATTTCTAGCTGATAGCCCATCATAATTATAAATATTCCTGACTATATGCATTAAATTGAGTAGTCAGGACTTAACAATTTACTGACCGCTTAGGAATGCCGCGTTAGCAAAATGTAAAGACTGCCGCGGAACAGTAATTAGATACATAGGTCAGTATATAACTGGGTCATTTAAAAGGTTGGTATTGTTTTTGTTTTTGTTTTTAAAGCTATTAGGAGTATATAATAAATCGCAATTTGATTTAAATTGATAAGCTATTTGTTCTTTGACTCGGATTTAATTGTGGATATGATATGTTGAGAATTTGGAGAGTTTGTGAAGCATGAACTTCTCTTTTGCTGTAAATTAATTTAAATATTAATTATGCCAAAATATTCAAATGAGTGGCAAAAATAATGATACTAAAAAAATTCAAACAGAACAATAATTACTAGAAATCGTTTAAAATCAAATACTGAATTAAAGTCTTCATTAAGTGGTCCGTTATTAGATAGTATTTTTAAGAGAAGTCAAAAGACTGTGAGGTCTCCTCCAAATACAACATTAAAATCAACAGAATCAACAAAAAAAGTATCTATACAGCAGGATACAGGTGTCATTAGTGATAAAACAAATGAAGAGAGTCAAATTTTAAATTCAACACAGAATCGCACTTTACAAAATAATGAATTGATAGATTTTTCAATTGAAGAAAGTCATTACTCTGATATTGGAGGTTTTGAAGCAGAACAAAGTATAATTACTGGTACATCTAAAGATTGTCAATATACATTGGATGAAGGCTATAAATCAACAAATTCAAATTTCTCTGTTGCTAATAGTAGTAGTAAAGAAAATATTGATCATTCTGTAATTAATCAGACTTCGCTGATAAATCAATGGGAAAATTTTAACATTAATAAATATATTGAAACTCATGAAATTAAACAAAAGTCTGTTGAAGAAAATTTGAGTTTTCAAAATAGAACGGAATTATTTCATAATGCTGGTACAGTTTTTATTGATAAACAAAAATCGGAGAATTTAGAACGAGATCTTGTGCCGGAAGTTAATGCAACTGAAATTTCTAATTTACAACTTATTGATCTAAACATGACGGGAAACAGGACCGATCAACAAACGGCAGGTAGACCGATAAATTGTAGTTTAAATGAAATAATTTCTTTGATACTGGAATACAATGGTAAAAATATGACACCAGCTGAATTTATTAGAAAAATAAAGAATTTAAAAAATCTGGAGTCTAATGTTAATGATGAAAGTATTACGAATATAGTTAAAATGAGATTGAGCGGTGAAGTAGGCCAAGCTTTGAATAATAATAATATTAAAACTATCGATCAATTATTGAAATCTATAAGAATCTTATATCCTATTCAAAATGATATTCATGAGTTATATGCAAAATTATGTAGAATAATGCAAGTAGATGGAGAAGGTGTTTTATCAGATATAAATCGTATAAGGGAATTACTATATAAAATAAATGAAATAAAAGAATTAGAAGACCTTACTAATGAGGAAAGGCAAAGATTTATGCAGCAATTAAATGATGATGCTGCAATTAGTTGTAGAAAAGGTTTAAAGCCTGAAATTAGATATGAGTTAGGGAATGAAATTACGATTGATGATTTAGCAGTAAAGGCTATTGCTATAGAAACTGAAATTAATCAACGTAAACATTCAGATTTCAGAACAATTAATAATATGTATGGGAATGATATAGTTGTAGAAAACATTATTCCAAAAATAATGACTTGTCAATTCTGTGAAGCTCGAGATCATGAAGCATTATTTTGTCAGTTAACAGCTTGTATTTATTGTAAAGAAAATTATCACTTTTCGGATAATTGCCGATTTGCTAAAGATAAAATTAGATTAATTTGTAAATTTTGTAGTCATACGGGACATTCTATTAGTACATGTAGACTAAATACAATGCAAAATAATCACTGTCAATTTTGCCAAGAAATGGGGCATAAAGCACTGTTCAGTAGTTCGTAATTTTGAAATTTGTCACAAATGTAAAAAACCAGGTCATGATCCAATTAAATGTGTTAATATATCTGAGAATGGTAATTGTACAATTTGTAATAATGTTGGAAATTCTCCACAGAATTGTCCGGAACAATTTTGTTCTAGGTGTCAAAAAAGGGGGCATCCTACAAAGTTTTATAAATTAGGAGAAAATAGATTTAGATTTTGTACTATTTGTGAAGCTGCGGATCATGAGGCTCCTGATTGTGTAGTAGCTAAAATATTAGTTACAGAAAGTAAAGCTAAGCAACAATATAAATGTCAATGGTGTGATGGATCTGGCCATACTGTTAAATTTTGTTGGAAATTAAAAGGATTATTAGAAAATAATAATTACGATTCTAAGAAAAATAATTATCAACAAAATTTTCAACCACAAAATAGAAACAATTTTACTAATAAAGCTAATAAAAAGTTTGTGGTTTTAGAACACAAAAAGGGAATCGTATGTGCAGAATGTAAAGGTGTGGGTTGTACTATTGAAAATTGTTTTAGAAAACAGGGAAACTTCAAATCTCTTCCGGGAAGGAACGCGTAAAAAGAGATTTAGAAAATAAGTCGTTCCAAATTGAGGTAAATAGAGAGAAAATTTTTGAAATAAATAAATTTTTAGAGTCGAAAGATAATGGTAATTTAAGTAATGTTGATGTTATAGCTAATATTTATGTTTTAAAGTTAGAAAATTTATTACAATATATTGAAGTACAAGATTTAAATTCTAAGGCTATTTTTAAGTTATTAATAGATAGTGGTGCTCAATTAAACATTATTAAGAATAACACATTATTATCTAGGGAAATAGATACTGATAATAAAATCCTAATATCAGGAATTACTGATAATGCTTTGAGAACTTTAGGTTTGATTAAATTTCCAATTAATAAAATATATTTTGATTTTCATGTTGCTCCAGATGAGTTCTCTATTCCATTTGATGGAATTTTAGGAATTAAAGCTTTATTACAACAGAAATTAAGATTAGATAAGGGTTATTTGGATATTAACGGGCAAAAATTTCAACGAAAATCAATTATTAATAAATATCATATTAATACACATATAATTCCTAAACAGGAAGTAAAAGAAGCTATTACTACAATAATTTTTGAGGAGTGTGAATTTTCTGAATTAATTCCTGATTTTGAAATGCATTGTGAAAATGCAAAGGTAACTTTAGTTGTAAATAAAAATGTTGAAAGTTCTATTATTACAAATTTTGATTTAAGAAATGATAGTGAAAATGTTTCTATTTTTAAAATTCATCAGAAAATTAATTTACATAAAGATTTGAAGTATATATTAAATACAGTTAGTGAAATAAATGATAACTTGAGCGAAATGAAAGCGAATGATTTTAAAATTGAGAATGATAAACGCAATTTGATTGAATATTTGAATGATTCCAAAATAAATATTGAAAGTTTTATTGGTAATATAAACGCTTGTTTAAGGAAATTTGAGATTGATTTAGATGAAGAATTGATTGATTATGATTATCTAACATTTTGTAAGATACTTAAAGGTACTGTTGAATTTGATTCCAATGAAAAATTATGTAAATTACAAAATATAATAAATTTTTTAATATTTGATATTGAAGATATGCCTGGAAATTTTATAGGAAATTTCAATTTTGAATTACCTAAAGATGATGAGATTCTACATTGTGGTTCTACTTCTTTAATTACAGAAAATGAAATTGATTTGATAAGTAATGAAAATTTTAATGAAAACAAAAGACAACAATTACTGAAAAACACTGTTGATTTAAGCCATTTGTCTAATAAAAAGAAAAAGATTATTGAAAGTTTAATAGTAAAAAATAGTGATATTTGTTGGTTAGAGGGTGAAAAATTTGGTATTTGTAATATTGAAGAACATGCAATTAATTTAACAGATGAACAGCCAGTTTATATTAAACAATTTCCGTTAGAATATAATTTAAAACAAATCGCTATAGCTGAAACTAAAAAATTAATATTAAATGATTTAGTAAGATCATCTACTAACGCATTTAATGCACCTGCTTTTGTTGTTCCTAAAAAAGGCCTAACTAAAGATGGTTAAAAAAATGGAGATTAGTAATTGATTATAGAAAATTAAATGCTAAAACTATTCCAGATCCTTATCTTTTACCTAATATCACTGAAATTTTTGATAGTATAGGTAAAAATAAGTATTTTACTACAATTGATATGGTATCAGGTTTTCATCAGGTAAGAATGAAAGAATCGGACATTCATAAGACGGCCTTTAGTGTACATCCCTTAGGGAGATTTGAATTTAAGGTACTTCCCTTCGGTTTAGTTAAAAGTCCTAGGATTTTTCAGAGAATTCTAAATTCGGTAATTGGTGATTTATTAGAAAAAGGATTTTGTGTTGTTTAAATTGACGATATTATTATTGTAGCGAATTCAATCGAGGAGCATAACGAACGGTTTAATTTGATTGCTGGAAAACTAAGGGAAGCAGGGTTGAAGTTAGAAACGAGTAAATGTAAGTTTTCTCAAAAAGAAGTAGAATTTTTAGGACATTTAATAAGTGAAAATGGTATTAGGACTGACCCGAAAAAGGTTGAAGCTATAAATAAATTTCCTATTTCTAAAACGGTAAAAAATATTCGAGAATTTTTATGTTTGACAGGTTATTATAGGCGATTTATTGATAACTTTGCGGACATAGCAAAACCAATAATTCAACTGTTGAAAAAACAGGAAAAATTTCTTTGGAATGAGGTTAGACAAAAAACTTTTGATGAATTAAAAAAAGCATTAACTTCAGCGCCGGTTTTACAATTTCCGGATATGAGCAAACCTTTTATTATCACAGCTGATTCGTCAGGCTATGCGTTAGGATGTGTCCTTTCTCAAGGAAAGATTGGGGATGATAAGCCAATTGCTTTAGCTTCAAAAGTTTTGAAAGCGGCAGAGAAAAATTATCATACTTATGAAAGAGAAGCTTTAGCAATTATGTTTGCAGTAAAAATATTTAGAAATTATATTTATGGAAATAAATATTACATAATTACAGATCATAAACCATTGTTGTCATTTAAATCTGCAGATAAAAATTCGCGAGTTCAAAGGTGTCGTTTAAAATTATTGGATTATGATTATGAAATTATAAACCGGGTAAAGTCAACACTTATGCGGATGCTTTGTCCAGAAATCCTATAGAAAATAAAGTTTAGTCAAATAAATGTTATTACAAGAGCTCAAAAAGCAAAAGAGTTAGAAAAATTAAATAGTAAAGAAAATTTGACTAATGTATGAAAATTCAAAAATTAAATGAGGATCGTATTAAACAAAAAGCAAACAAATTTAACAAACGAAAAAAGGATAGAAATACAATATTCAAAAATCAGAGAAAAAGTAGAGCAAAATGAAAATAAATATGAAAATATTGTATTTACAAAAAAATCTATTGAATTTAGAAAAGATAATTTAGTTTATTTTATTGATAAAAATAAACAGTCATTAGATAGAAATACAAGTAAATTAATAAATAAATTTAATGTTACTTTTAAGGGAATTTTGAATGAAATTGAAGTCATAGATTTAAATGTAAATAAAATATTTGTATTATGTATAGATGTGGGTCAATCTTCAATAACTCTTAAGAATAACATCTATGAAATTTTTAGTTCATTAAAACAAATATTGTTAGATAAACAAATATATATTTTCAGTATTTCTAAAGATTTACAAATCGTTAATTTAAATTGGGTAGATATTGAAGAGATTTTATTGAAAGTTTTTAAAGATGGTATGATTAGGATAGTTATTTGTTTAAATTATATAGAATATGTTGATTTAGATAATAGAGATAAAATATTTCAAGAAAATCACGCTAGTGTTATGGGAGGTCATTCAGGTGTAAATAGAACATATAATAGGATAAGGAGTAAATTTTTCTGGGAAAATTTAAAAGCTGATATTGAAAATAGAATAAAAAATTGTGAAGATTGTCAAAGAAATAAGTTAAAAAGAGTAAAAACTAGGCAACCAATGGTGATTACAGATACACCAAGTAAAACTTTTGACAAGGTTGCAATGGATATAGTTGGTCCTCTAAATATAACTAAAAATAGTAATAAATATATTTTAATTATCCAAGATTTACTTTCTAAATATTTAGTGGTAGTTCCTTTACAGGATCAAACTGCAGAAACTGTTGCAGATGCGTTTATTAAAAAATTTATTTGTATTTTTAGTTCTCCTAAAGTAGTTTTAACCGACAGGGGTGCAAATTTTACTAGTAAACTTTTGAAAGCAGTTGCAAAGGGTTTTAAATTTTCTAAAATTGAAACAACTGCATTTTCGCCTCAATCCAATGGTTCATTGGAAAGGGCTCATCATCCTTTATGTGAATATTTAAAGAATTTCTCGACAAAAAAAATTATGTGGGATGATTTATTGGAATTGGCGCAATTTCACTATAATACGAGTGTTCATAGTTCGCATAAATTTACACCGTACGAACTAGTATTTGCTTATCCACCTCGTTTACCTTCAAGTGAACCTTTAAAAGTTTCCGAACGTATTCCATCGTTCAATGATTATTTATCAAATTTAATTATAAATATGAAGGATATTGCGAATTTGGCAAGGGAAAATTTGATATTTTCAAAAGAAAAATCAAAAAAATATTATGATAGATATGTAAATCCCGTAAAAGTTGAAAAAGGTGATCAAGTTTGGCTTATAAAAGAACCAAAACCGGGAAAATTGGAAAAGAATCAAAATATTCGACCTTTTGAAATTATTGAGGTGTTACATAATAATAATATTATAATAAATAAAAATGGAAAAACAAATACAGTTCATGCGAATTAATTAGTAATATATAAAAAGAAAAATTGATATATTTTTGTTTGTTTTAGAAGGAAAATGATGTTCAACTATTTTATTATTTTCACACTATGTTTCAAATTAAATAAAGCAATCATAGGGTATGATTGTGGCTCCTCCTCACCAAATATAACAACATATTCATTGCTGGATTCTGGAGACTGTGTTTTTCAAGATGATGTTACGTCCGAACACATACATACAATTTATAATGATTGCTGATGGTTCCAAGGGAAAGAAATAAAAGACTCTGGTATACGTTATGTGAAAAGTATATATATATATATATGGGTGGTTCTCTGACAAATCGAGCGGTCGATTTTTTGACCCTATCGAAAAAAATTTTTAAAATGTTCCTAAGAGACACATGAGTATCCCTGAATTTTTTCAGATTTTTTGCATCAAGTATCTTCGAGTTACAGAGGGTCAAAGTTGATGAAATCACGTTTTTTTGCTTTTTCTGGCTACTTTCATTAATTTGTAGATCCTCAGGGAAGCATTTTTCACTATAGAGATATATAACATTTTTTTCTGCAAATTTTCTAAACTATTCAAAAAAAATATTTTTGATGTCGTATATATATGTTTTAAGAAAGTTATAAGTCATTTAAGTCTTAAAACCAAGTTTTAGGAAAGTTCGATCATCCGGATCATAACCAAAAAATTCATGAAGATACCTTATTTCAATTCAAAAAAGTCTGCGAAAGACCCAGAATTTCAGAGGCCTTGGTTTCTCTGTAAAAAATCATTATATCCGTTCATATATGAAAAAAATTTAGTTTTATTGCTATATAGAAGAATTTAACCAATTTTATCAATTACGTAAATTTTTTTATAATAATTTCAGTCATTAAAAAAATGATAAGGTTAGTGAAATGCTTCTATATAGCAATAAAACTAAATTTTTTTCATATATGAACGGATATAATGATTTTTTACAGAGAAACCAAGGCCTCTGACATTCTGGGTCTTTCGCAGACTTTTTTGAATTGAAATAAGGTATCTTCATGAATTTTTTGGTTATGATCCGGATGATCGAACTTTCCTAAAACTTGATTTTAAGACTTAAATGACTTATAACTTTCTTAAAACATATATATACGACATCAAAAATATTTTTTTTTGAATAGTTTAGAAAATTTGCAGAAAAAAATGTTATATATCTCTATAGTGAAAAATGCTTCCCTGAGGATCTACAAATTAATGAAAGTAGCCAGAAAAAGCAAAAAAACGTGATTTCATCAACTTTGACCCTCTGTAACTCGAAGATACTTGATGCAAAAAATCTGAAAAAATTCAGGGATACTCATATGTCTCTTAGGAACATTTTAAAAATTTTTTTCGATAGGGTCAAAAAATCGACCGCTCGATTTGTCAGAGAACCACCCATATATATATATTTAATCATTCATTTACGAAACATGAATTTACAATAATTGCCCCTTGCTTTGTGATCGTTGTACGATCGCATTACCGGGTGAGGGGTCGGAAAATACGAGATCGTTTACATGTGAAAAATCGGATATGATGGTAAGAAGAAAAAGTACCTTTTCTATTAGTTTCGGTGACTATGTGTGTACGTTTGTGTATATCTATATATATTCGTTTCGGGCGAAGCGGCTGCTCCGTAGTCTCCTGCTGCGTTGGGTTCGTCCGCCGAGAGAGAGTAAACGGCGCCGCTATGTCTGGACCTCTATGCAGGTATTCGGCCGGACCGTTCGATGTTTCCTTTCTCTCTCTCTTATACTTCGAGATTTTCAAGTGACTTATTTTCTTCTCACTCGAGTACAAAAATTTAACGCACTAGTTCCTTATGATTTTTGCGCGTGTTAAGAATGATACACCTTTAGTTAAATATGTATCATTAACTTTTACGTATCTTAGAGAAACTACTTATTCGCAGCAACACCGACACATTGATCAGTTCTCGATTTGTTTACTTAGTGCCCGCGCCGCCGTTGATCTTCTCTATTTAAGCAAGTGGATGATTTTGGGACGATAAGTCCCTTCCCTTTTGCTGCCACGCCTAATCGCGTGATCGTTGAAGGTTTTCTTGATGTTTCTCCATAGATGATGACACCTGCGTTCGCTTTTCCTCGATCTTCCACTTTCGATTTCCTCAAGGCGTCGACCTTCCGCATCTGCGTATTACCTGCCCGTGTTGCGTACTGCATTAAGGGCAATTCCTATTCTCGAGGTTTCTTCGAGTTTTTCGGCTAGTGCGCAATAGTCGTGAATTTTGCTCGTAATTGCGTATCTGTTCACGTGTTTGTGCGTCAGTTAGTGATGAAATTTATTTATTTCATTACAATGAGCAAGTAAATTCTACTAATGTTGATATAGAATTAATACAAGTAGCTGATTTTCGATTAGTTTCAATTATTCAATGTAAAATTGAAATTCATCGAACAGTTTTTGAATGCGGGATATTTGGTCATCTAATACCTACGGAAAATTCAGAACAACAATATATTAAGGGGATCAAGAACGTTTCAAAAATCTCGAAGCTATGTGTCGATAACTTAAAATTACAGTTTCCTCTGTAACTATTGTTCTTTTAAAGTTAGACGAATTTCGTAAACGTAATTGTACATAAAAAAACAAAATTTATCTTCAAGCATGGATAAAAGTTTCAAAATATTAGTTTATTTTAATAATTAGCATAAACGAGTGGTGCCATCTTCTATCTTTCCTTAGCTGAAGGTTTTTTTTGCATTCTCTTACTAGTCCGGGCTGATCAACGCACACCAACGGTAGCAATGCGTGGCAGGCCAACATGTGTTCACCACCTTCTGAGAATACAGCACAGCTTACTATGCAGTGGCTACCACCTACGCATGTCCCCGACGAAACGCGCGATGCTGAGAGTACTATGGTGAAAATCAAATACTATGGTGAAAAAATGGGTAGTGTTTCCGAAAATTTTATGAGGGTAAAGGGCGATCTCGGAGGCTGAACGTGAACAATTCATAATAATTCAAAATTTGCAAAATAAATACTTTATGAACAGATATGTAATTCTACAGAAAAGGCTTATTTCAGCAGAATTTGAATGATAAAAATCGAATGGTAACTACCTGAGATTATTAGACTAGTTTGATAATCTTCACTTACAGACTGTGAATTGATAACAGTGAAAATGCTCCGATTTTCGTGATTCAAGTTTTGTAACTATAAGTAATCATTACGCATGAACTTTCACAAGCCAAAAATTACCTTTGTTTAAAAATTGTTTATTTAAAAATTGAGAGTAGAATTTTTTTCTAATGCTGTCTTATATGAGTACCCGTACAGAGAGGACTAAGCCTTTTATGACACCAGTGGCAGACCCTTGGCTAGAGCGTTCTAATGAGGGTCACACCTGATCACACCTAAGGGCACAACCTCTACAAATAAAATTTTTCCTTAAAATTTTTCAATTTTTCAATATTATGAATTTTTGTATAAAATACTGTTCGTTTTTAAAATTTACTAATAATAACAAAACTTGAATCATAAAAATCGGATGATTTCATATTAATTAATTTAGGTCAAGCGCCCTAGCTTTTTTGTGGACTTAAAAGTAGCTCGGCAACGGATACCGCGATTATATAGAGAAAGGGAAGCCTGTATACTTTTGGACACGAAATCTGTGCGGGAACGTTGTTTATTATTAATAATAAAATGCAAAAATGCATTTTTTTTTAGTTTTTTACTTTTAACTCGTAAAATAAGAGATTAACGTAAAAAAGTAAAGAGAGAAAAGTTGTAGCTGATTAAATTGCGAAGAAATTCATGTATTGAACGTCTCTATCCGATGAATGGACATGGAGGAAACTTCGGAAAACCGTGGAAAACACCGCAAAATCGACGTTTTTTTAAAAATTGAAAACTCAGCCATTTTTACACTTTTAAGGCTCAAATTTAGAATGAAGGAAGGGCTTTATACCTACTTTCATGACGCCAAAAAATGGAGCTCTGCGCCAATTACTTTTTGCATAATTGCAAATTGAATTTTTTATGTACGATTTTAGTGCGCTTTTGTGTGCGCGAGCACGAGAAATTGGGGAGTTCTACTGGAATTTGGAATACAGCGTTGAAAATTTTATGATTTGAACAACGAAGTGTATATTTTGGATTTGCGAAAAAAAGGTTTTGAATCGATGAAAAACTAACTGAAACGTGAGCGACAACGGCCGAGCGCGCGGCAGTGGTGGCAGAGAAAGTGTATATAGATATACAAGCGCGCTACGACGCCGCGCGCTCGGCCGTTTTCGCTCACGTTTCAGTTCGTTTTTCATCTGTTCAAAACCTTTTTTTCGCAAATCTAAAAAAATACATTTTCTTGTTCAAATCACACCAGTTTTTGGGGACATGAAAGTAGGTATAAAGCCTTTCCTTCATTTCAAATTTTAGCCTTAAAAGTTAAAAAATGGCTGAGTTTTCAATTTTTAAAAAAACGTCGATTTTGCGGTGTTTTCCACGGTTTTCCGAGGTTTCTTGCATGTCCATTCATCGGATAGAGACGCTCAATATATGAATTTTTTCGCAATTTAATCAGCTACAACTTTTCTCTCTTTACTTTTTTACGTTAATCTCTTATTTTACGAGTTAAAAGCAAAAAACTAAAAAAAAATGCTTTTTTGCATCTTATTATTAATAATAAACAACGTTCCCGCACAGATTTCGTGTCCAAAAGTATATGGGCTTCCCTTTCTCTATATAATCGCAGTATCCGTTGCCGGGCTACTTTTATGTCCACAAAAAAGTGAAATCATCCGATTTTTATGATTCAAGTTTTGTTATTATTAGTAAATTTTAAAAACGAATAATATTTTATACAAAAATTCATAATATTGAAAAATTGAAAAACAAAACTTTGTTAGTGTAATCATGAAAATCTGAGCACTCACATTATCAAGTAATTACCAGTCGATTTTTGTCATTCAAATTCGGTTAGCCTTTTCTAGTTTTATAAATCGTTTACATCTATTAAATTTTTTTGTTAGCCAACTTATTTATTCAAACTCGAATTTAATTTCAACGATCTAAATCAACCGTCATAAAAGGGACACTACGGCCTGCGACCCCGGCCTACCCACAGGTCAAGTAGTATAAACTGCCGCGCGGTCTAAGCTTTCGGTACCAGGTGGTGAACACGTGTACCAAGTTGCCGCTACCTTTTACAAAGAGCGTAGTACAGCTTGCAGCAAGTGGCTATGTACACTTATCCCCGGTGAAATGCACGATGCTGAAAGTGTGGGTAGAAAAAATTTGGCATGAAAATCTATGGTGAAAAAATTCTTGCTCGGGCCGGTCGCGCGTGCTGTTCGAGCTGTATTACCGATCTTCCGGGAAGACTTGAGAAATGAAATTCTGCGCCTTCTGTTGCCTGTCAAAGAAATATCATTTTTCCTCTTTCTTACCCTCTTCTTACCCCTCCGAAAGGTAAAAGCGGAAGAGTTTGTTTGCTACACGAAGTTTCGGTTTTACTCTTTCATTCCGCTCAAAAACTTAATATTTTTGTGACTATTATATACCTGATATAAATTAGTTTACGGGTAAACTCGGTTTTATGCGTTCTTTTCGTCAAATAACTTTTACAATGCATTTTCTCGGATGCATGGTACGAATGCAGCGCTTTTTATCGCCTAGCGGAGGAAAGCGGAACTTATTTTTTAATATTTTTTCAAAATTTTTTAAATATTGCAGTCATGCCGTAAATTTTACGTCTTTATGAATTATTTCCCAAATTTTCACAGCGATCGTAACAATAGCCTCGGAGTGGTTTCGAATATACGAAATCACTGCTTTTTGAACGTTCTTGATCCCCTTTAAGGAAATAAGTCATGAACAATGTAAATCTATTCATGAGACAGGAATTTTTAAGTATGACGAAGCGCATATTATATCAGATTTAAAAATAAATGCAACTACATCAAAAGGTATAGATTTTGCGGGAAGTGCAGCAGGAAAATCTTGTTCGGGTGCTTTCTATGCGGAAAGCTTTGGCTCATGGAATACAGTTTTTTTTCATGGTTTAATTAAAATAACGTTAATGCAAAATAATGCGAAAATTAATTTAAATTCGGACAAATTAATGTTAAGTTCAGGAGTAGTGTGTAAATTTTCGGATAAACACTGTATGGATATGGAAGGTGGTTTAACTTTTTGGGATATTCTACCACAAGGTCAATGTTTTAAAAATAAGATTGATATTTTATTTAAGGGAATAGCTATTAAATATTTTAGTGATAAGAATAAAGAAATAGTTTATGCGGTTAATTATAAGGAAATTACTTTTGCGCTGTCGATAAAAAATACTGAGATGCATTGTGACAGAGTACTTATTCGTACTGAGCATCCAAAATTATTTATTATGGAAAAAGACACTAACATGAATTCTTATTATTATGATGCATATTCTACTTATGTGGATGTTAATAAGTTTGATTTAAATATTTTAACTTATGTAAATTCAAAATTTGTTTATGTTGAAAAACATTTAAGAAATCAAATTAATGATTTATATATTAATTTAATTAGGGGAAAATGTGAACTTGAAAGAAAAGTTATACAAAATTCCTTATCCATTGCTTCCATTGTTCCAGATGAATTTGCTTACAATATTATGAAAAAACCTGATTATATTGCAAAATTGGCAGGTGAGGCTGTACATTTAATTAAATGTATACCAAAAACTGTTAAGATTTTACATCTAAAACAATGTTATAATCAATTACCAGTTTTGGTCGGAAATGAAACGTGGTTTTTAACACCTAAGATGCATATTTTAATTAAGAAGGGTATGCAGGTTGATTGTAATTCTGTTATTCCTACATTTTATAAAATTGAAGAAAATTGGATTAAGTTAACACCCAAACCAGAAGTAATCGGATCACCGAATACTCTGAAACTAGATACAGAAATAAGATTGCAATTTAAATCAGTAGATAATTTAGCTACAAATGGAGTTTATGCACAAGAAGATCTAGACTCATTGCAACAACAATTGATGTTTCCTATGGAGAAAGTGGCCTTGTTAAATATCGTTGCGAGAGATGTAGCTAGACAATCTACAGGAGGAAACATCTTCTCGGAGAATACACTGACTCACATTGCTGAAAATACTTGGAGAAAAATCATTGATAAATTGACAACTTGGGGATTATTAGCATCGGTAATAATTATGATTTTAATTATTTTGAATATAATAAAAGTAACTAATGATACTATTATTAGAGGATATGCGTTACACGCTATTTATGGATGGTCTATACATTTATTTGGAGCAGTATTTAGTTCTATCACGCATCTGTTTATGTCATTACAAAAAACAGATGCAAGGGATTTTAAGAGGTGTAAAAAAGAATATAATAATAATAATGATGATGGTATTATTTTAGAGGAAATTAAAGTTGATAGTCCACGAATAGTTTCAAGGCCTATTTTAAACACGTCTATGTCTACTATAAATGCAATAGAAAATACATCCTTTATTCAAAGACAACCTCCACCTATTCCTAATCGTTTACCTGCACTTTTGCCTGATAAAAATTTAAGTTTACAGAGGAAATGTAGCATTTTTTCCTTAAGTCTAGATTAGTATTTCTTAAATGTTTTGTTTATTTTTATTCTGTGTATGTATATTTTTATTATTTTAATGTTGTTAGGCATTATTTTAGGCGCTGAGGGAATTACATCTAGGATGTAATTTTCGTTTATTTATTTTGTTAAGGAAAAAGTAGGAAAGGTTATGATAAAGGAAAAAAAGTAAATACAGTAATGATGTTTTTTTTTAAAGATGTATATTTTTCTATTTTTGTAAAACTTATAATATTTGTAATGATTAAGTAGATTAGGATAAACGTTATTATTGTACTAATTTACTTTTGAATTGAATTTATGAAATATAAGACAGGATTAAGGATTGGTTAATGGGAAAGGAGAATAAAATATAGATTTATATTTTTACAAATTTAATTATATTTATTATATATTATTACAATTATATCGGGACACAAATCGTGGTCCGAATATACATTGTATGAATCATAAAATACTTCTATATATTGTTATGATCTATTTTGTTCGTTGTTATATACTGCTAGCTCGTAGTAGGTGAGTTTGGCGATGCCCCAGGTATCTTCTGCCGGTCCATAGGCGCCTTCGCAATTTTGCTAGTTAAGGAGTCTGTTGCCGTGGCGCCAGGATCGAGTGCTCGTCCAATCTTCAAACTGGAAAAAGAGAGTTATTATTAGGAAGTATTTATTTAAAAAAAAAGGAGAAAATCAAAAGTAGCTTACGTATATAAAGGTCCAACGTCGACGGCCTACGGCTGGTTCAGGAGGGGGATCTCTGCCTTCCTGGCGAGCCCGCTTACAATGTCTGGCATGTTGCCAGAGCTGAAACTATAAATTTAAAAAAAAAGCATTATAAGTTAATTATTATTATTGATATTGTATTGTTAGTTAAAGATTAAAATGTATACTTACGCATACAGCACTGCCACGCTTCTGGGGAATACCGTACATGTTGCTTTCAATACAATAGTTGTAGTACATACCCAGGCCAATACGCCGCACATTTTATAGCCACAAAAATGTTTACTTAGTATATTTACAATTAGGTTACTTTAGAAGTGGAACGTTTGAATTTTGAAATATTGATTACATTGCAAGTTCTTTGCAATGTTTTAGGCCCTGAGGTGCAACGTCCTATGACGTTATTTCTTTAATTCTCTTTTTACTATCTTAACTATTAAAATACATGATGATTTTCAAAACGCTAACATTTCAAAATTCAAATCACAACATCGATTATGTCAATTGCATGAGGTTCGATGATTGGCACACTTTCAAAAGTAAGAGCTCAGCTGACGCTGAGCTTGCGAAACGCAGACTAAGTGTTATACTTTTGGAAGATCGCGTTACTGTATGTAAAATTACAAAATGTTTAGAAATTAATGTTCAATAATGTTGTAAATTTATAATCTAAGTTTTGTGTTTAAAAGAGGCTCAATGCCCTCAATTAGACAGTCAAGATTTTGTATCGACTCCGTCCACGCCGGTTCGAAAATTGGCGGAGTTTTGATTATTTAAAATTCATTGTTGTAACTTATTACGGTTTACATACTTTTAAGTTGTGTTACTATTTTTAAAGTTTTGGTAGAAAATAAATATAGTAAATAATAGTATCCTTTTATTGTGTGGAATAATTTAATTAAATCCTAAAAACCTGTACGTTGAGATCTGAAGGAAATTGTTTAAATCATTGGGTTGCTTTGAAGACAACGATCTTACAAAAGCATTAACTGGACCTGCAATAATTCTTCTTGAATAACAAAGGACTAACCATCGCCATAGGTTCAAACAAGGTAAGTTCTGTTTATATTCTCGTAGGAAATACATTTACTTGAGGGATCTAGGTGCTTCTAATCGCTAGACTGTTATCGCTATAAATAATCCTGACTATAGGCATTCAATTGAAGTAGTCAGGACTTAACATTATATTGAAATAATTTGATTAATGGTGAATAATCCCTTCCTAAAGTCTGCTTAGTAGTGATTTTTTCTTTTTTACTTAGGAAACTCAGGTTTTCCTTGAATCTGCTTGGTAGCGATCACTCTATTTTTTGTCCCTCGGATCTGCTAAGTAGCGGCCTATCTTTTTATTTGCTTACTAGTGGTCGCGTTTTTCCAATCCTATATTGATTACTAATAAGTAACTATTTCCTTCTAGTGGTCATTGATTCATTCAAAAGTCAAATGAGTTTAGAAAATATTAAAAAGGAAGTGCATTTGTGTAAAAAGAAATGAAGCGGAAGAAAAGTATTTTTGAAAAAATGATTGGTTAATACAAAATAAGATAGAGAAATCTGAATTTCAATTGCAAATAGGAATTAAGTTTGATAGTTTATTCAAGATTGTTAAGAAGGAATTATTTTTAAATAAATTGGGTGAAAGTAAATAAAAAGCAAGTCAATGTTTGAATAAATTTTAGTATAGAGGATTGAATCAGTTAGTTGGCGAAAGTCATGAACAGTATCAAATTTGCAGACTTGGAAAAACGCTAAATGAGAGGCGAGTAAGAGCGGACTCTCTTTCCACTTCTGCTGACAGAGTAGGACTATGAATTTGCGTGAATTCATCTTAACGCACACGTATACGAATTTGCGCGGAATAACCTTGAAGTTATATTGAGTGCAGATATATATTTATTTATAAGGGACAATTGTTATTGGAATGAATAGATATTTAATGTGGATAATTATTTTCAGACAAACAGATTCAATAATTTTATAATGGTAAACTATGTACATTAAACAATCAGATAAGTGAGAACGAGGGAGAATCGGATAATAATACACGAAGGTTAACTAGGAATACGGTAAAACTAATCCTGCATTGGGAAATAAATTAATAAATCCAGGTCTTGGGAACATATTTGCAATAAGTACAAGAGCACAACAAGAGCAAAGTAAAAATTTAAGAAATACGGGCCGTATAACCCTATCTTAGTATCAAGAAATTAATTATTAATATTCCAGAAAAATATGAACAATTAGTTGAAACAGATAGTTTACGAGTCATCGGTAACACCATTCACAGAAATTCAAAAATTTCAAAGTACAGTTTTTGATAATACAATAAATGATAGTGTTAAGCAAAGTGAATCAAATATATCTTTATTCAATGTTGAAGGAATAACAGAGCAGCCGAGTCTAATAGGAAATTTGGATAACATACGAGTTAAAAATAATTTCAATTGATTTAATGACCTAATAAGCATTAAAATGGCTCCTGATCCATTACGTTTATCTTTAAAATATGTTGCCAATTTAATTCCAGAATTTGATGGAAAAAATATATCAATTAATGAGTACATTGACAAATTAAAACATGCAAAAACTGTTATCTAATGCAGATCAAGCAAGTTTGACACCAATTTTAGAAATAAAATTACGCGGAGAAGTGTATAAAGCCATGATTAATTTACCGGTGAATAATGTTGAAGATTTCATTAAAGCAATTAGACAACTTTATCCTTCAATTGATAATATACATTCGATTTATCGGAGGATAACAGAATTTTTACAAAGTCCTGAAGAAAGTGTACTTAGTTTTGTAATAGATTACAAGCATTAGTATTAAAAATTAAAGAAAGTTCTGATGTTACATCACTAACAAGAGATGAGAAGAGGGCTTATGAAGAAATAATTGATAATGATGCTTTTGGAGCCTTTAAGGATTGTTTGAAACAAGAGTTTAGGATCGAATTAGGAAATGTAGAAAATTTGGGAAATGCCATTAGAAAAGCTATAGATTTAGAATCAAAATTGAACAAAAGGAATTCAATAAAATGAATAGAGGCTGCAAAAATAATCATTGTCAATATTGTCAAGTTATGTATCATATAGTAGGTCAATGTCCATTTATTATAGAATATGAAGTTTGTTGGAAATGTAAAGAGAGTGGACATGATCCTATTAAATGTGATGTAAATATGACAACTGTTGAGGTATGTGCATTTTGTAATAATCAGACACATACTATAAAATCATGTTCGCAAGTTTGTTGTAAGAGATACAATCAATTTGGGGATGCTTTTAAATTCTGTTCAGCAATGAGGGGATTAATGGTATGTACGATTTGCGATACTGTACAAACTGTCTGTCGGTACTTAAAACACACTAGGAGTTGAAATATTAAAAAAACGATATTTTTGCAGAAAACTTATGGAATATTTAGTATAACTAAGGATAGACAAATAGTCAACAGAAGTTGGGAAGAAATTTTAGAAATTTTAGTAGATAATTTTAAAGATACAGATATTAAGATGGTCATTGGTTTAAATAATATAGTATATATAGAAAAGGATAAAAGGGATCAAATTTTTGAAATGTTGCGTAGTACTAAAATAGTGGGTCATTCTGGTGTAAATAGAAATTATAATAGGATTAAAGATAAATATTATTCGGAAAATCTAAAAGTAGATATTCAGAAAAGGATTCAATGTTACGAGGAATGTCAAAGGAATAAATTAAGAATAGTTAAAAACGAAACAACCTATGCTTAGAACTGATACACCTTCAAAGACATTTGATAAAGTTGCTATGGATATATATGGATATAGTAGGTCCATTTAATGTTACTAAAAATAATAAAAAGTATATATTATCAATTCAAGATCAATTAAGTAAGTTTGTAATTTTAGTTTCATTAAAAGATCAAACTGCAAAATCAGTTGCAGATGCATTCATAAAGAATTTTATTTGCATATTTGGTTCACTTAAATCTGTGCTCACAAATAGGGGTAGAAATTATTGAAACAGGTAGCAAAAAGATTTAAGTTTACAAAAATTGAGACAACGGCATTTTCACCTCAGTCCAATGGCTCATTCTAAAGTAACCTAATTGTAATATTTCAAAAATTTCTCATCAAAGAAAATTGAATGGGATGAGTTAATACAATTTGCTCAATTTCATTATAACACACGCGTTCATTCTAGTCATAATAGTCCTGTAGCACTAGTAATTGGTGTGGATGTTTCTTGGAGAAGTCTGGTTTTTTTTCTGAAATTGGTATAAAAACATGTGTAGAATATAAATATCTAACTGCAACGTGCGAAAAACCCGTAGAAAAATTTAGTTAACAATAACAAAATTTAACTAACAATAACTGAAGAAATACTCACTTTTGTACAGAAAAGCCTTTTTATTTCGAAAAAGAAGCCTCTTACGGCTAAATATAGCTGATTCTATTTTGTTTTTTAATTTTCTATGCAATCAATCTGTCGCTTATCAAAACTTTCCATTTTCACTTTGTTCAATAACAAAAAACAGTGAACAACTAATGGTATTGTTAAATGTCCGTCAGGTAAACATAAATATGAATATTTTTTAGCAATAATGTTGAATAAAGTCGCTAACTCTGTTATGATGAAGTACCCGAAAGTCCGGTCGCTGAACGACAAATCGTTTTATAAAAACCAATTAATTAACTAAGCAAATCAGATAATCTTTGATGGCCCGTAATTTTGTTAAAAATGATCCTAAATACCGGCTAAATTTTTGTCCATTTTTGCAACAGTTCTACAATTTTTTGAAAATGTTGGCTTTAATTAATAAATGGATATTTACACTAAATATTGATCGATCAAAGAAATTCTTTTTTTGATTGAATAGATCATCAAAGATTGGTCCGTAATTTTGTAAAAAATGATTCCAAATACCGGCTAGATTTTTCACATACTTTTGAACATTGTAGGAACCGAAAGAAACAAAAAAATTTTTTTCCATTTTTGCAACAGTTCTACAATTTTTTGAAAATGTTGGCTTTAAGGGGTTATGCCTGAGTTAAGATCTTAGAAAAAACGATTTTTTTTATTGACTTTTTTCAGAGGAAATTATCTGTAGAATACGATGCTGAAGTCCCTTCTGCTGTTACGTCTGAACACACATATATAACTTTCTATTAATCGCGATGGTTCGGGGTATATGAAATAAAAACTCAGTACACCATGATATGTATATGTATATATATGTGTAGATTACTCGTTTATTGAACGTGATTCTACAATTTGTTTCCCCTTGCTTTGCAATCGTTGAACGATCGCATCACCGGGTGAGGGATCGGGTAAATACGAGACCAGAGTTTATGTGAAAGTCTTAGCATAGAAGAGAGAAAAAGTACCTTGCTATTAGTGTGAATGTGTAGCGGTGTGTGTATATCTATATCTATGTGTCCGCTCGATGCTGCTGTTCGTAATCTCCCGCTGTGAAGGTTTCGTTCACTGAGAGAGAGTATACGGCGCCGCCTTGTCTGGGCCTCTATGCAGGTATTCGGCCGGACCGTTCGATGTTTCCTTTCTCTCTCTCTCTCTCTCGTTTCTCTTATGCTTCGAGATTTTCAAGTGACTTCTTTTCTTCTCACTCAAGTACGAAAAATTAACGCACTAGTTCTCTATGATTTTTGCGCGTATTAAAAATGATACACCGTTAGTCAAATATGTATGATTAACTTTTACGTATTTTAGAGAAACTACTTATTCGCGGCAAAACCGACACATCGACCAGTTCTCGATCTGTTTACTTAGTGCCCGCACTGCCGCTCGTCTTCTCTATTTAAGCAGGTAGGTGATTTTTCGGAAGGGTCCCCTCACCTTTCTGCTACCACGTCTAATTGCGTGATCGTCGAAGGTCTTCCCGGCGCTTCTCTATAGGTGATGACACTGGCGTGAGTTTTTCCTCGATCTTACACTTTCGATTTCCTCAAGGCGTTGGCTTTCCGTATATACGTATTACTCATTGCTGTTGCGTATGGCATTAATGGCATTTCGTATTCTCGAGGTCTTTTTCGAGTTTTTCGGCTAATACGCTGTAGTCGTGAATTTTTCTTGTTGTTGCGTATTTATTCACGTGTTTGTGCGTCAGTTGGTGATGAAATATATTTATTTTATTACACTGCTAAAAAAAATTTGTTAAAAAACTGCAGACTAAAAACTGAAGGCATGCGAATAGCTTATTCTAAAAAAACTGTAATTTCCGCGTCTTTATTTGTCAGTGCTATGTAACTGAACATGATTATTTTTCGCGCTTTTATCCCTTCTCATACATGATATATTTATGATATTTGTATGTAAAATACAATAAAAATATCTATTATGCATTAAAAATTCGTTAAAAGATATTAGTAAAATGAGCAAAATTATGCAATATTAGAAATTTGCAAAGTTGCTCATTCTCATATTTGCTTTTTTTTATTTATTTAAACTGAAAATTTATAAAAAAAAATACATGTTATTATATATTATCCTTTGTAAGAAACCGATTAGACACACATATTTGCTAAGAAATAAAGTTATGAAAGTAACGAATTTTGAATTTGGCGCTTATCGACTGGGCCGTGCGATATTCTTTCGAAAAGGTTATTTGTCTAGATACCTGTTTTACCATACAGTTCAGGATTCACGAGCAATAACACTTGCTTTGACTTTTGATACCTTATACTTTTATTCTGCATTGTTCAATATTATTAAATAATTAATTTTATAATATTGATAGTATTTATGGTTAAGACGTATAGTGTACAAGTATAAAATTTGTGATTAAGATGAGTCCAGATTCAAGAAATAGAGTTTCAGGATCATCAGATAGAAAAAGAAGATTTGGAAGAAGAAAGAGAAGATCAAAAATTTTTAATCTGAAACAACAAAAGGAAGTTTCAGCATCAGCACTGACATCACCATCTTTACAACAACCAGAACGAGCAACAGCAACCACTTCAGCACCTACGTCTGATACAGTTCCTTCGTCATCCAGGGCACGGAGTCCAAGATCTGCTGTACAAGCTTCATCGGGTACTTCAGCATCATTTATATAGCCAGAAATTCCTGTATCTAGGTCTAGACAAAAATTAAAATCTAATTATTTAGAATCTAGTGTTATTCAAAACAGGATATTTGATGTCTCTTTGCTTCTGCTAAGATTACAGCAATTTCTGGTTTGTAAATCTTGTGGTGGATGTGTTATATTTGAAGAAGTTGATGTATGAGGTCTTGGTAGCAAGTTAGTCATCACCTGCACTTCGTGTAATGTAGTTGCTTTCATTGACTCCAGCAGAAAAATTGGAAAACAGAGTAACGCATATGAAGTGAACAGACGTGCAGCTCTAGCCATGAGAATTATTGGTCATGGACACACTGGTTTGAGCATTTTATGTGGAGTAATCGATGTTCCTACTCCAATTGTTCATGGTAAATTTGAAAAAATTAATCAGGACTTGAAAGAAGCAAGCCAAAATATAGCTGAGGAGTCAATGAAAGCAGCTATGCAGGAAGACTGCAGTGGGGAAAATCAAGAGGATGATCGGCGAACTGTATGTGGGGATGGTATTTGGAAAAAACGAGGACATTCTTCCCTTCAAGGCGTTTTAACATTGATACGCCATGCCAACGGAAAGGTGATTGATGTTGCTCCAAAGCAATCATTTTGCCTAGCCTGCGAAAAACAACCAAAAGAGGATACAACTCAGTACAAGGAATGGTATGAAGCCCATCAAGAAAAATGTTCTACTAATCACGAAGAGAGCTCTGTCAAGATGGAAGTGGATGGTATAGTAGAAATGTTCCAGACATCCGAGTCCATCCATGGTGTAAAGTACAGAAATTATGTTGGAGACGGAGATTCCAGAGTCTCAAATTACTTTCTAACGCCAAATCTTATGAAGATTTTACATAAAACATAAAACATAATTCACAACATAAACACTAAAACATTTTTGCATTTTTTTTCTTTTTTATCTTTATTTATTAAGTTTTTGTTTCACTTTTTTTTATTTTAAAATCAAACAATTTTCAATTTAAAACATAACAAATCACATACACACCATCAGCTTTGTAAGCAGTCTATAGCTGGAATGGATATAGGAGGGAGAGAGAGAGAGAGAGAGAGAGAGAGAGAGAGATTTCTCTTCCATATTTTTATGTAAAACGTATACTAAAATTGTTTTTTTTATATATAAGAGCTGCACTTTAATAATTTTTCAGGCCGATTAATCGAAAATTGGCTGAGATATCGCAGATTACAATTTGTGATGATAAAACTGTAAAGCATTCTCGCCTTGCGGTCTTGCCTCAAAAGCGAGAATGCAACAAATACATTAATTTTTACAAGTAATATATTTAATTTTTTTACCTTAACGTTATTAACTATTAAGGATAAGCACAATCAATGTTTAAACGCAAAAAAGCTTGTAAAAAATATCGATATTATTTTCTTTATGAAATATCAATAATAACAAAAAAATTCATTTATCCTCGTAATTAGCAAGTCGATAGTTCAATTTGCCTTGAATTGCAATATCGTTTTAAAAAAATTCATCCTCATCAGTGCTTCCATTCCCGAGATATTGAAAATTTTTCTGCGCGGGCGGATTCGAAGTGCACGAAATCACTTTACAACAGCTTCGCAAGTAGAAGGTATCAACATATTAATTATTTACGTAAGAAAACCTTAAAATTAGAAATCGTAGACTTAAATACACATTCGTCTTTTTTGCGAAAAAATATCAATTCCATCGTTAATAAAATAAGTGAGTTGACTAGGCATTCTTTTTCTAATAAATTGGTGGAGTTTTCTACATACTCTCAAGAAAGCCGTAGAATTTATTTAACCTCGGTACATGGGAGAAAAATTTCAGACCTTCTTGAACATAGACGTGACTGTAATATACGTATTGACAAAAAGAATATAGAATATAATAATAATCTTAATAATTTTAATAATAATAGCAATAGTAAATTGAAAAATTGTTTAAATGAAATAGACGAATTTAGAAAAAAATGGATCGTCAATTTGTCCGATGCTTCTCTTCCTAATTTTGTTTACAATGTCATGTCAATGGGAGAGAAATTCAATTTTTGCATTGATTTTGAATTTAGGCAAGCTATTGAAATACTGAAAAGTTTGGAAAATCACTATATGTGTAAGCGTAGCCTTGACGAAAAACTGCAAGACGGTGTGTTATCTGTCTTAAACTCACAAATTAAAAATAAAGCACATATAACCTATCGAGAGAGGATTATGTCCAAAGATATTGACGATACAAAAAAATTCTTGAAAAATAATCCTGAGTTACTTTTACTAGAGCAGATAAAGGCAAAGTGACGGTTGCGATTGAACGCTCTGCATACATCCAAAAAGTAGAAGAAACTCTCAGTGATGAGAGGTTTTACAGGACTGTAAAAGTTTATCCTACTGCGGGAATTAAAAAACGCATTAAAAAACTAATTGACCATTGGAGTATGCGGAGGGGGGGGGGGTGTTCTGGAGTGCGATCCGGCTTTTAGAGGATTATCTTCGAAAGGGATCGAGCACACGTCATTGCCGAAAGCATATGGTTTAGTCAAAATACACAAACCGGGCAATTCCGTTCGTATTATTGTTTCTGCGGTCAATAGCCCCACTTACTCTCTCGATAAGTGTATATCAAAACTATTTTTATAGCACAGGGTGGCATAAATCCGCATTTATGCCACGGCTATCCGTGGCATAAGTAGTCCATTATGGCACCATGTATATCACACTCGCTACGCTCCTGTGCTAACCTCACGGTGCCAGAATGGACAGCTAATGCCACGGATAGCTGTGGCAGCGGATTTATGCTAATCTGTGCTATAAAAAATCGTACAATACGCGTGTCATAAGCCGTTCTTCATGGCAAGACTCTAACCTCACTCGCTATGCTCGTGCGGTTATACACGTCGTGCCGTAAAGTACGACTTATACCACTAGTATCGTAATGTACTATCAAAACATTTCCCTTTACCGAAATCAAACATTACAAACAGTTTACAGCTTAAGAATATTTTAAAAAATACGAAATTACCGTCCAAACATTGTCTTGTTTCATTTGACGTCGTCTCGCTGTTTACAAGTCTGCCAAAAGAAATGATTATTTCTGCGATTGAAAACAGTTGCAAATGGCTTTCTAATATTAATTGTATTTGTAAGGACGAATTTATAGATGGTATTAAAACTTTGCTTGATTGCACATATTTAGTATTTAATGGTAGATATTATAAACAGGTCTCGGGTGCTCCTATGGGATTTTGCTCGAGTCTTGTCTTTGCAAATATAGTGTTAGAAGAGCTTGAAAGACACTGTTTAAACATTGTCAAGGCGAGCGTACCTTTATATTATAGATACGTATAACAAAAAATTACAGTTGACTTATGAAAATGAAACTAACAACAGTATTAATTTTCTAGACATAACCATTTTCTATGAGCATAATGGTAACATTTTTACAAACTGGTTTCAGAAAAAAACGGCTTCGGCTAGATATATAAATTATTATTCACACCACCCCAAAAATCAGAAGATTGCAATTTTATACAACCTGCTTGATAGAGCAATGTTACTATCCGATTCGCGGTTTCACTCGCACAATATAGAGTGTGCAAAAAAGATTTTGATTGCGAACGATTATCCGATCGAATTCATTAATAAATATTCTAAAAAGCGAATTATTCGCAATCTTGGCCTCATGTAAAACAAAACTGAGGGCATAGATTCGGATAACTCAAATATAGTTAACTGTAATGATAATAATAATCTTTCCGTATTATGAGAAATTTAACAGCTAATTGAAAACTGTATTAAAAAAGAATGACATATTGTTAGTAAATAAGATTGACAATAAATTCAATAAATTTATTAAGCTAGGCAAGGACCCGACTGCTGTTAGCGAAACTAGAAATGTTGTATACAAAATTGATTGTGCCGACTGCGATTCAACTTATATAGGTGAAACCTATCGTCCTTTAAAAAAAAGAGAGTCAGAGAACAAACGCTATATAGAAAAAGGAGATATTTCCTCTCCATTCGCGGTACATGCGATAGAGACGGGACACTCGTTCAAATTTGATAATATTAAAATCATGGATAAAGAACCGTCTACCTTTCGTAGACAGTTCTCGGAGATGTTACATATTCAATATTTTAATGGCACGCTTAATAGAGCTGAGGATACGTGCCACCTCAAAGCAAGTGATAAAAATGTTATTTCAAATTTAAAATCTAGTCCTCATAGTCAGTATGTTGATTTCAATTGTTTTTTGAATAAATAGGGTTATACGTGCCACCTCAAAGCAAGATAAAAATGTTATTTCAAATTTAAAATCTAGTTCAAAAATTTCGTAATTATAATTTTGATTTGTATTTTTAATTTCAATGGTAACTTATCGAATAGAGAGACTGTGCGGGGAATGAGTGAGTGAGATGCGGATGATAGTAAGCGAGAGGAGGTAGCACACCGCTTCGCTTTCTCTTACATAGCTAACATATATATATATATATATATATATATATAGTGATTGGCTAGCGGAGCGGAGCGGCACATCCTTGTGGGAGGATCGAGAGTCCGAGCTGTTAAGTAACGATCCGGCCATATTACTGCGTATACGTTGAAATCATGGAAGGAACGATTGAATTTGCTGCACGGGCTGTCGTGCCTACTACATGTTATTAAACTTGTGCCACTTCCACGAAGGGTATGTTTTCCGTATGTTATCGGTCTGTAGACCGACTCTTCTACCACCGCACAGAACATCTGTAATTGTATTATATTGAAATTATATACATATTGTTAATTACTGTGTATGAGTGAGTTCTTAGTATAAATATCTGTGTTCTCGGAGACTCGAATTAGTTGATCGTTGATCCTCGTCGGTGTCATATCACCATCTGGTGACACCGACGCTGTTATAAGCGTTCGGTCATTGAAAAAAGTAAGATTGTTAGTATTTATAATTAGTAAGATTTTTAACTTTCAATTTTTAATTCTAGCTGGCGTATTTTTTGTAAAATCTGGTCTAAATTGTGTCTTTAGTAGTGTGATTTATTATCATTATTAAGGCAAAATTTTAATTGTAAAAAATTTTAATTGTAAAATTTATTGGTTAAATAAAGTTTATTTTTGTATTGGCAGATTTAATAAATGCAGTGGCTCGAAGAGATGCGTAATTGTTTTTATTGATTATTGCACGAAATCACTTTTGTGACGGTTACCCCACTACCGCACAACCCGTCGCTGCATCGAAATTCATGTGCGCTGTATATATTCTGAACAACTATTTAAAGGATAAATGAATTATATACTTATTGTAATAAATATTCTTAGAAAGTAGATCCATTTAGGTACCTGTCAGTCTTTGTAGAATTCCTCTAAATTGTTTAGATTAGCTGTAACTGTTGATAAATTTTGATTGTTAACATCTCTGAATCTACTAAACATTTAATTTTCCAACCCCTAAAATTAACCGTCATTAACAGCTCTATTCAATTAAAAAAGAATTTCTTTGATCGATCAATATTTAGTGTAAATATCAATGTATTAATTAAAGCTGAAACGCCCCTCGCCTCCGCGCAACGGAGAATGAAAAGAGGCGAGAGATTTTGATTAAAAGTATTCGAAAATTATCTTGATTTTATATGGTCCGGGATACCTGGCGAATAAATAAAGTATTTCGCGCATAAATTGAAGTTAAATGATTATTAATAGTTACTTCTATATACAAGGATGTAATGCCTTGCATATATCCAGCAACAAAAATATAGATAATCGTGACGCACTGCACGATGCTTCTCTATTCCCTAAGACGACGCAATGCGCCTTCAGGCAAAAGAAGACTTTAATTTTGGACGGCTTCTTGATCCTCTCGTTCTGAAAATTATTCTTTATCAAGACGCAATGCCTAATAAAAAACAACTGAGCTGAAAATTGCGTGAGCGCTTAGCATAGACGTAATGCTATGCGTTTGCGGCTCACTAAAATCTGTGTATTTTATTTATTATTATTTTTAAAAAATCGCTTTTCCCTTTTAGACCACGTATTGAGTCTAAGGGTAATCCAGCGTATAAGACAAAATGTGCGAGCGCTTAGTCTGACTTATTGCAGAACGTTTGCGTCTCGCTGTGTGAAGGGATTTAGGAAAAAGTTTAAGATTTTTAAATTAACTTTAACGTTTATTAAAAAATATAAAATGATAGCCGTAATCATGGCAAAAGACTTTCCGCTGTATTTACGCGTTTAGTCGGATTCCCTATGGGAGACTCAATGCTCCGTATTCAGGGCTTTCCGGAGCGCCAGCGCTTCTCCGGGTGCTTCAGCTAGCCAGGAGACATATTGCTCCTTCTAACTCCAGCTCCGGTGAAGGAATGAATGCTCTTCCCGGAATGACGCGCTCTTTTGTACAGGTGAGCGGACCTGCTCCGACGCTGAAGCAGTGAGTTACCCCCACCCGTCGTCCGAGCGCCAGTATCGCTATAGATATACTGATACATGTAGAATCTTAATTTACATATTTTATCGCTATAAATAATTAATTTTCGCAAAAATAAGAACGTACGAATGTTTATCGATGTATAATTAACAATAAATAATGGTTTGTTGCTAGTAACAAGCTCCGGAAAACAAAATAACTTGCGTATAAATACGCGGGTCGCGAAACTTTAACTCTTTTGTTGCTATTTTTACAATATTAATTAATGATTTGTCCTGAAAACTTTACATGAGTCAAAAGCTGATGAACTAACGATCATGTACGTTACAAATTTATATGGCAAAAATGCCTCAGAAAATAATATTCGGCATGTGAAATGTCTATTTCGTACATATTTGACAAGTTTATATATAAAGTGAAACATATAATCTCGACTCATACACTACATATAATAACGTTTTACACAGTTTTTTAATCGCAGAATCTCATACAAGCATTTATTTTTCGAAATTTACTATTTAGATAGTTGATATGAACGTTGCAAGTTGGCGTCGTGTCCCGTACATTACATATGGCCAAGCGGTAGGCCAACCTGTAACTCAACTTAAAACCATAAAAAATTGTTTAATCGAATAATTTTAAGTTAATTTATCGAATAAATTAAAAAATTAAATTTTTTAATTGGGGATAAGGTCCGTGGACGTTGCAAAGCCAGCATTTTCAAAAAATTGTAGAACTGTTGGAAAAATGGAGAAAAATCCAGCCGGTATTTTGGACCATTTTTAACAAAATTACGGGCCAAAGATTATCTGATTTGCTTAGTAATTAATTGTTTGTTACAAAACGGTTTGTCGTTCAGCGACCGGGCTTTCGGGTACTTCATCACAACAGAGTTAGCTACTTTATCAACATTATTGCTAAAAAATATTCATATTTACGTTTAGCTTATGGACATTTAACAATACCATTAGTTTTCACGGGTTTTTGTTATTTAACAAAGTGAAAATGGAAAGTTTTGATAAGCGACAGATTGATTGCATAGAAAATTTAAAAACAAAATAGAATCAGCTAGGTTTAGCCGTAAGAGGCTTCTTTTCGAAATAAAAAAACTTTTCTGTACAAAAATGAGTATTTTTTCAGTTATTGTTAATTAAATTTTGTTATTATTAACTAAATTTTTCTATGGGTTTTTCGCACGTAGCAGTTAGATATTTATATTCTACACATGTTTTTATACCAATTTGAGAAAAAAACCAGACTTCTCCAAGCAACATCCACACCAATTGCTAGTGCTACAAGACTAAAATTGCATTTTTTAATTTTGAAATTTCTAATCTATGATTATCTCAATAGTACTCAACTGTACTACCTTAAAAGTTCTTATACTATCCCTCTAAGCTGTGGGCTTAACAACCACTTGTATGGTCTATTTGCTTTTTAGAAAGCAGAACATGTATTTCGATTGAGAAAAGAGACGCTCAATCCATATTCTGGAAACTGCTTGTACTTTGGGCACTGTGAAAATTGAAAATAACTAAGTTTTTCATTAAACATACCAATCAAAGGGATATCATGAGAAACTTCAAGTTTATCGTATCGACCAATTTCGAAATAAGTATCATATAAGGCATTCAAAATTGGTTTAGACGATTAACTTGAAATTTCATATGCTAACCCTCTGATTGATTTGCTTCATGAAAAAATAGTTATTTTCAATTTTCAGAGTGCCCGGAGTACAGGCAGTTTCCAGAATGTACGTTGAGCGTCTCTTTTCCCAATGGAAATGTATGCTCTGCTTTCTAAAAGGCAAAAGATCATACAAATTTTCAAGCCCACTACTCAGAGGTATAAGAGGTATAAGAGGTATAAGATAGTATAAGAATTTTGACGATGGTATAGTTGAGCAGTATTGAGATAATCAGAGATTAGAAATTTCAAAATTGAATAATTGAAAACTGCTGAGCCGTATCAACTTGAAAATTCTTATATTATCCCTCTAAGTGACTGGCTTGACAACTTATAAGTTCTCGTTACGTTATACAAAACAAAACATGCTTTTCCCTTGGGAATCCCTTGATATCCACGATCTAGAAAATAAGTATACTTCGTACTCCTTTCAAATTGAGAAACACTTATTTTCTATCTAGAAATCCATCGCAAGAATAGCATGTGAAAGTTTAAGTTTATCACATAGACCAATGTCAAAATAATTATCATTTATGGTATTCAAAATTGAACAGCTCAAAATTGGTCTAGACGATTAGCTTGAAATTTCTTATGCTATCCCTCTGATTGATTTGCTTAATGAAAAATTAGTTATTCTCAATTTTGAGAGAGCAAGATGTACACTCAATTTCCAAATCTTGGATGTGACGAGTATTTTCCCAAGGGAAATGCATGTTTTGCTTTGTAAAAGGTAACGAAAATTTATGAGATATCAAGTCTGTCACTCAGAGGGATAGTATGAGTATTTTCAAGTTGAAACGGCTTAGCAAAATAGTTACATACGTGACAATTTAGACTCTAAAACCATGAAATAAATGGTGTAAGTATATCTTGTGACGTAGCAATAATTATTGTTGCGTCGTCAACATTATTGTATGGCCAGCTGACTCACTCTCAGCGAGTTGACAGCTCCTGGAGCGGAGCCAGCGCTCGGTGGCGCTCGCAGGAGTTGCCTCTGATCGACCGCATGCGGAGCGCAGGATGTGAGATCTCGAGTCACACTTGCGCGTCGGCGCTCGTGAGGGGGCATGGCAGGAAGCGAGCCGGCGGCCGCGCGCACGCGGTTACATGCATGCGGCGGTGTGTAGAGGGGAGAGCGCGAGTGTGAGCGTGAACGAGAGAGATAGAGAGAGAGTCGGCGCGCGCGGGAGAGAGACATTTGGCGAGAGTGGGAATCGAGTGTGTGCGAGATAGAGAGAGAGAGAGAGAGAGAGAGAGAGAGAGCGTGCTTGAAAGAGAGAGATGAATATAGTGGCGCGAAGTTGACGGCGTTTGGAGTGCTCAGAGTTGACTTTCTGTTGACTTGCGGACGTCATAGAGATGTATAGAGGAATATACGGGCTAGGAATCTTTGAGGACTCGATATAGGTATCTCTAGGGTTTACTTGAGGATGATAGAGGCTTTTCAAATATCGCGCGGTTTATAGATTATCTATAGGTGGAGCCACCGGATGGATATCGGCATGATTGATTGATCGATATTCATAAAGGGGGCGCGAATTTGTATATTAAGGAAAGACATGGAGGACGATGATCGAATTCTAAGCCAATGAATAAATTAGGATTTGGAAAAGAGGACGCTGGGGAAACTCATAGATACAGAAATAAATCGGTGGTAGTTCTGACAAACCAATAGGGGATTATTCTAGGAAAGAGGACCAATTATGTAATTTTGGAGGCGTTTCCGTGAAGAAGGAGGTCGGGTGGGAAAACGCGGCATCCTTCCTCGATCGGAGCGTCGGCCTCGGCCATTCCGTCACTGGTACTTGGTGAACTCAGTTGATTTTAGCAGCTATTGGTTTTCTTTCCCCCTTGGAAGCCATCTTGAGTGACTGTTCGAGTTTTTCTTGGAGGAGCTTTGGAGGAGGGTTCATTTTGGAGATTCTCTGGTGGAGTGAAATTCGCGTTGTGGAGGAAAATTTAATAGAGGAGTTTCGGTTGAGATTATCATAGAGGAAATTCGTAATATTTTATTGTACGTATTTGTGCAGAGTAGTTGTTTCATGGCGGAAGATTTAAGCATAATAGAGGATCGAAGCTCTTGTGACGTATAGAGGAGTTCGCGTTTTCAGATCCTGGCCGGTGATTTCCTTTTGAATTTCAAGAGGAATTTTCGTGGCCCCATTTCTTTAGCATCATCAAGCAGCCTTGGACTTAGTAATTTGGCCGCGTGCCCATGCTTTATTTCGAGTCATTCAAATATGTTTTCATGAATAAATCTGTGTAATAAGCAAATAGAATATATTCGTGATTTATTATCCAATATATTTGTGTTTAACAATTTACGACCCAATTGCCACCACACTTCCCGCTTTTTATCATTGCAGGAATACCACGAGCCAGAGAGAAGGAAGAAAGCCGCGTGTCTTAGAAATACTTTGTAAATAACTGGAATGCCCGTGCGGGCGGGAAAATTCCACGTTACAATCTACATGAAAATCAAAAATATAAGTTCTTGGATCGAGTGAATTGTATACATTGTTTTAACATGTTAAAACAAATTTGGATAGCAAATTTCAGCCTTCTAGCTATAACAGATTTTAAATGAGGTGAAGACCGAAATATGCAAAATGCAGCTTTCGAAACTTGTGGACGATTACTTATTTCAATTATATTCTTTACACTCATTTAATATCTATCATAGCTAGAGGGCTGAAATTTTGTACACAAGTTTGTTTTAACATATTAAAACAATACCTGTAATTAAGTTTATCTAAAAGCTTATAGTTTTGATTTTCATATTGTTATCTAACTGAAAATTTAAACACTAAAGGCATGAAGTCAACAGTGTAAATATTTATGAAAAAGTCAAAATTATAAGTTCTTATAAAAAGTTAAGTTGATATATGCTCCCTCTACAGCCTCTTGCTCGCGACTACGTCCCCCCCCCCCCCACCACCGCGAACCGCTCGGACAAGAGTATAAAAGCGCGGCCGCTCCGAGCAAGACAGCTTTTTCGACTCCCGGCCTCCGTCCGGCACACGTCGAATACACGCTCGACTCCCGAGCCGTCTCCCCAAGGACCGTCAGTCTAGGGCCAAAAGAGAAGAACAGTTTACGTTCAACCTCGTCTTATTTTTTTCCTTCCCAGTACCGCGCCGCGACGAGCGGAGGAGAATCGGCCGAACGGCCGAGGAACAGCGGGCTCCTCTCTAAGGACCGCGCTCCGCTATCAAGATAGCGACGAGCGCTCGCTCGCAGTGACTTCTCGCGAGCCTGCCGGACTGACCGGACGACCGGTCGAACTCTCCCGGACGTATCTAGGACTCGTGCAGCCACGACTCGCGGGTCTTTGTGCCCAGGAGCGTACTAGCCCTCGAGGTCACCCGAAACGACCCGGTCGACTTCGTCCCGAGCGTCGGACTAAGGGGCCGTGAGCCTCACTAGTCGCATTTTGGAACGCCTTCCCTGAGCACAGCGACAACGCTCGTCGACATCGCTCCACCTGTACGAGTCGCCTCGAAACTCCCGGACGTTCCGGTAATCGTCGTGCATCGCCGACGACGACCTGTCGTACTCGCGGCCGCTACTCCGGCCGTACGAAGAGTACTTCGTGAGACTCCCGCCCCCGCATTGGACGAGGAAGTTGATCACGACGTCCTGAGACTCCATCCAGACTCAAACGACGCTGTGAGCGACGCCCCCGTGTTACGCGAGATCACACGGCCTTCGCTCATCCGCGTGCCTCGCCGGGCACCTGTCGCGGAGAGCCCGGAGCGAAACGCGTCACCGAGAAGCACCGGCATCGCCACCTTACACGAACCCCGTCGGTTCACAGCTGTCCGACGCCAACTCCAGGTCTCCCTCGAGACTCGAGTTAAAGCGAACCGAGTCCGTGCGTACACCGCCGATACGGCTCCTCGCAGTCGCAGTGCGAGTCGAGTCCAAGCCATCAAGGCCTTACACAAACGGCCACGCTATAGAGAACCCATGCGGGCGCGGAAGCCTCGCTTACCGAGCCCGCAAACTATCAACAAAACACGTTGTCCCCCCCCCCTCTTCCGGAGAAGATAACAAAGTGTATGTATTATTTTAAATCTGTTATAAGTAAATAATGAACACAAGTTTTTTAGATTTTATTTTTTTACATATACTTCTTTTTTTATAAATATTATTCAAAATATAATATGGATTAAAAATTTGTGAAGGATATGATGTAAATTTGAATCATGGCATTACCGCGCCCCTTCAAGAAAGCAGTTATCAATAAATTGATTAGCAATAATTTTATGTACGTACAGACTTCTTTTAAGTGTATTTGCGATAAAAATAATTATGGAACTTACCATAAAATTTAGCGTCAATAAAAGAAAACCTCTAGGGTTCTGTGGAAAAGATAGATATTTCTTTGTGAATAATAATGATTCAAAAAATAACTGTTTGCTCTACAGGTGTCGAAAAAATAATTATTATTACAATAATATATGAGATTATGTACATTAATTTTTCAAATTTATAAAATATTTAATTGATTTTAACTATTCTTTATAATTTAGGTATTATACACCTTTTAAAAGTAGTAAAATCTCCCCCCCCCCCAAAAGAAAACCTTTTCAACATAAAAGGCTGGCAAGTATAAGGTCATTTCTGCGTGTAAAAATTAAAGATCAATTTTTTAACACTTGATAACCTTAATGTACCAAAAACCAAAATTTCATTTTAGGTGCTTTATTATTTACGGTTATTGCATTATGTAAATTAACATCAAACTTTCGATAACAACGTAGAGAATATTCTAGCGGGTTTATTGTATACGGTTATGAATTTTTTCCTACATGTCGATAAGAAATGTATTTATAAGTAATAAATGAATCTAATCATCTCTTCGAGCAACTTGGTATTTATTACATCTTACACTAATTATGACATCGAGCCGAAGGCAAGGGTGGCAAAAACGAGACGTGGGCTATCCGAATTTACTCCCGTGGTGCGTAATAATGTCACTTCTGGCGCCCGGGAGAGTAAGTAGTACTTTCGGCACAGTGTGAAGAAAAAGGTGTTTATAATCAGTTCAAAAATAATTATGTTAGGATGTATGTGTTTTTTTACCTCGTAAATGAGTGAATCACAAACACTGAAAGTACATGATGCTTATACATTTAGCTGAATAAGCCAAAACTCTCAACTATCTATGAATATATGAACGCGTAAACATGTTCGGGTCAAGAGTCTGTTGGACAGACTATCCTTTCTTTAGTGTTACTTCTCTATACCTTCGATTTTACATAAATTGCCTTTTTTATTTTTAGCAAAAGAAAGTTATGATATCAATAAATAAATCGGCGAGTTTTTATAAAAAGCAATCGATTATAAATAAATAAATAACTGTTTAAGTGGGGGAACGATTATAGATATAAATGAATTCATATAAACACTCAACCAAATTGTAGCATGTAAAAAGGTGTATAGCCTATGAAAAGGTACAGTCGGATACAATTGAAACTTTTAATAATTGCAACTGACGCCCCGCTCTGCGCATCCCGGCTGACGTTTGGTGACCGATTACGCCGTCGCTTTATTTACCGTAGGAGGTTAGGTCACCATTATTTCGGTAGTTATGGAGCTTCGCGTGACTGGCCACAAACATGCGCAGAACGTGGCGCAAATTCGGTATTATTCAAAGTTTCAATTGTACCCGACTGTATACGTGATAGAATCGCATGATGTTCTTACATAACATTATCACATGACAAATGTGCCCATATTATGTGGTAATATCATGTGTATGTCCAAAATTATCGTGTAATAAATAGGACTGTTTCGCATCATGAAAAATTTTTCTGTTATTTATGGAAGTGTAAGAGCCGAATTTAACTTATTCGGGCCGCTAGGGTTCGAACAAATAATTATTTTTATTTAGGAGGTTGTCTTTGATCGGAATCTTATATTGCAGGATAAATTATTAATAAATAAATTTAAAAAGGGCAATTGTGTCGTTGACCCTTATTCTGGTCCCGAAGTTCCCCTTATCTTTGTTTTACTCTAAGACCGTTTATGTGGACCTTGCCAATATTAGTAGACGCGCTTACCAAGTCAGCGGACACGGTCTAGCAAAATACGGACTCGAGCAGAATCGCGGACACGACGTTGAGTATTTACGGCTTTATTGTGCGGACACGTGTATGTCCACGGTCGCTTCTGTTGGCAATGAAGACGTTGGCTTGTAGTCTGCGGACACGATATGCTCTAATGCGGACACAATGCTGGAAAGTGCGGACTCGCTCTGAAAGCGCGGATACACTGCTGATGGCTGCTTTATGAACAGGCAAAGTCTGCGGACGTCTCTAAGCCCTCCTGCTTAAATCTAGTCTATACGCTTAGTCAAGAAGGGTTTAGTTAGTACTTGAAGGGCGTCTATGTTAGTTTAAATAAATCTTGCGTCTTTAGGTATTTATATTCTTTGTTATATTTTTATTTGGCGTCCAGGCAGAGACTTCAGGATTTACAAAGGGTATTCACTCTCACAATCGTAATTTTGCTAGTCTAAGTTCGTATTCTTTTACAATTACAGTCGTTCCCGAGTTCTTAATAATGTGTTATAATTAACTTACGTTTACAACACGCGGATTGAAGCGTCCTTCTTTCTTTAGCGAGTGTTAAGGGCTTACACTACACGAGCTTATCGAGGCAAGGGAATAAACTTATCTAAGCTGTGGCTTCACCCACTCTCGCCAGATATGATTGGCGGTCCTTTCGTCGCAGTGTACTACGGTCGTAATATACCTTCAACCGGAGCAAATATGCCAGCTTGCCTGCAGAGTTCAGTGGATTTCTAGGCCCTCCGATAGCTTACAGGTAGTACCTTGGACACACTCTTACGGTCTTGTGTATATCCTTCCGTAGCAACTCCAAGTAGACGGCTAGTCTTCAGCGGCAAGTCGTATGACGAGGTTAGACACACACCGGTACCTGGTCTGGTCGTGAATGGCGCTGCGCTGATGGAATCGAGGGTATATAAAGACTCGACCTCTGATCAGACAGTAGCTTAATAATTTAATTGTGGGGATACCCGTAGCCAATCAACACTCGCCACCGAAAGAAGGATTACAAAAGTATAAACCCGGTGACATATATGAAAATGTTGAACTGATCTTAAAACGCCCGAAAACCCGGTCATACCATTGCTCAACCAGCGCACGCGACTGGCATATTGCAATATAACTACTGTCAGCGTACTCACATACACCCACACAAGTCACACGTTATACATGTTGAAATAAATGAATGAATCGCGGGACCTTACACCTCCCCCCTTAGAATATTGATGCCCTCGGCAATGGAAGTTGGCGCAAAAATAAAAAAAAGGTGCCGCAATTGATATACAAAAATAAAAGGGAAAATAATAAATTTTATACTTAATGTTTTTTCACGGAGACGGTCTTCTTCTCCTTGAGTCTCTTCTTTATCCGACAGATCCTGCATTCATACGGAATCCGGCCGACGCATGATTCATTTGCCCAGTTTCCGACAAACTACACAGAGCAACCAATTCACTCCGTCCTCTTTGCCTTTATACCAGCAATCGCCTCTACAGTCGGTGCAGCTGGTAAAAAGAGACGGAATCTGTGCGAATGATTGAATATTGGCCGAAATATCCAGTCTGTCAAGGACCACCTTGGGGTATTTAGCAGCTTCGGCCTGCTTCCTCTTCCTCGCTTCAGCTTTTCTCAGTCTGTCCTTTTCTCTTCTCTTCAGGATCTTTTCTTCATTGGTAAGCTTTATTTCCGTGGTGTTTCTCGGTTTCTTCTTTGCTTTGGATTTAATAGTAGCGGACGTTGTTGATATCCGGTACTCTAAACCTTT
Source organism: Philotrypesis tridentata (assembly GCA_018906965.1). Taxonomy (NCBI): domain Eukaryota; kingdom Metazoa; phylum Arthropoda; class Insecta; order Hymenoptera; family Pteromalidae; genus Philotrypesis; species Philotrypesis tridentata. The sequence goes on from JACCIB010000556.1 coordinate 47,470, forward strand.
CTGAGCTGGATATCTACACGAAAATATTTTTATAAAATTAAAAATATCCTCCAACGTAGGAACTGGTGCATTCTTCTTAACAATCACAGCCCTCAATTCTACTCGTCTTATCTTGTTGGGACGCTGTAGATCATCCGCGGACGAAACTATGGACTCGTTGTGCCGATTTTTCCGCTTGCGCGGACACGACCGCTTGTCCGCCGACAAATTCGCGGACTTAGCATCTTCAGTCATTCGCTTCCGCGGAACCGATGGCTCGTCCGCGCTAGAAACTGCGGATACGGCGAGCTATTTCGCACTCTGCACAATATCGCGGACTTCAACGCCCGTCCGCGCATCGCACATACTTGAGGTCAGAGTCGGCGGTCGACGCTCCACATTCAAAACTGCTGACTCCGCTGACAACTGCAAAGCGGTGAATGAACTTTCACTTGTATTGACGAGTTTTTGCAGCTTAGCCCTTTTCAAAGATTTTGAATTTTTTAATCTTTTTAACAAAACATTACTACCACCAATGTTGCATACACTATTGACTGCTTTCCAATAATTCACTTGCGCGATGCTCATTTATTTTTGGGCACGATCTAGCTGATCCAGAGCCCTTTGAAGTACTTGGCTTGCAGTACTTAAAATTTCCTGACGGTTAGCAGCAGACATTGTAGTAGAAAATATTCTATAAATTTTTTTTTTTGAAAAAAAAAAACAGAAGCACTAAAAGATGACAACAACTATAAAACATGGATACAGTGCAACGCTGAATACATTAATGAATCGTGGCGGCTTGCGTCGATCAAAGTCAAGGCGCGGCAGCACCTCGCGGCGTATCAACACGAGGCTAATTAGTCCCGGCCGAAGTTCACGCGGGGCAGCACTTCACGGGTTACCGATCTTGATTGATGTCAGTCAAAGTTCACGCGGGGCAGCACCTCCCGACTTACCGATTCCTCTATTATGGAACAATTGGACCTTGTTTCTTTTCCGATTGATCCCTAAATGGCCGCCTCGGACTTATACTTTATACGCGATTTGAATAAATTTACATATGAAATACATATATTTTTCGATCAATCATAGGAGCCAAACTTATAAACTTTTGAAAACGAAATTGAACATACAGACTCTAATAAATATTATCCAAATTTACAATAGACTTAATTTACAATTTAACAAAATTTTTGGTTCAACTTCTAAAATAATTCGAATTTTTGACTTTTGACAAGCTACCGATAATCAGCACCTTTCATAGACTTGCGGACCGAAAGTGACCCTTAGTGAACAATTGGCTGTAACTCGAAAAGTTACAATCTGAAAATTGTTATTTTGGCGTCTAATTTGTTAATTAAGCCTGCCCTACAACCCTACGAAAAGAAAAATCCGAAATTGTTAACTTAAAAATCCAACTTTTTTATTTATGGTTCAATCGAAACCGGACTACTTTGTAATTTTACAATTAGGCATAGGCTTCCTATATATTGAAAAATATTTACAAACTATAAATAAACAACAAAGTTATTAAATAAACAAAATCAAATTTTTAACATTTTGAAAATTTTTTTACGGAGTACCGATCTATGGACTGAAGCGCATCCAAAACCGATGAGTCGATTTTTAAAAAAATATGTCATCATAGTTTCCCGGAACAACCACTTAAGTCCTCAGAAGAATACTCGCACATATATACGGCGCATTTGGACTCTTCAAGTCCGAGATTAATAAGTCGCAACTCAGCACACCTGAGGCCGACGACTCCAACCATTCACATTTATATACTGCCGAGCGCCTAAGTTAATACTGCAGACTTGCAAATTATATCTGCGCTCTACCGAGTCTCCGCTATGCACTTTGATATCAGTAACTTTTTCGCATTTGACATCGTTACACACTTCCCTAACTAAAATGGATATAATTCAAAGTCTCTATTTTGCTTTCCGCTACTATTACCGCGTATTATCGTTACGCACTATTGTGGTAGTGTTTCATAAATACTTTCACCCTTGCCGGTACATACACACCGGCATAGACTACCAGTGGCAGTGCAATAAATTATTCGACCAGCTATTACAAGTGGCGATCATCATCCGTGACCGATGCGAACGGTGGTGGTTATTGAAAAGTATAACATCATACTTTTTATTCCGAGTGCAAGAACTTCATATAAATAACCGCCACCACGGTTTGCGCCGCGCCTTCTGCTACCACCACGACTGCATGCACGACGCGCATTACCGTAAATAAAACAACTATCTAGACGCCCGGAAATCAACGGCGATATGGATCAACGCATCATAAATCTGGTCGAAAGACAAATACGCATTCGGACTTCGGCTACCAGCAAATGAATTTAAACTTGTGGGTCACCTACAGTTTGCACTATTTGGTCAACGAACGAGGATACATAGAAAAGATTCCGACACCCGGAAGTAATAAACAAAAAGAATTAAATCGTTACTAATAAAGGACCGCGATCGAAATTGATATTAAAAAAAAAATTTTTACAGATTCCAAAAAGAAAACACGTCTTAAACAACGGTCCACCGCTCACTCTAGAGCCAATGAAATCAAGTAATGATTGGCAAAACTACAAAATCAAATATAGAAAATAAAAAATAATTAAAAAAAATAAATAAAATTTATACGAGTCTATCACTAAAATACCTCCCTCTAATAACCTCTTTCCCTTCGCAACACAAAAAAAAAACAAATGCGTTTAAATACCCGTCCCCTGTACCGGCAACGGTGGCGGGAAATATCTCGTAGAAATACTCCTCGGATCGACTTCAGCAAGTAACGACGATACACTAACAGCAGGAGAATACAATCTTCTCCTCCGATAACCCTGGTCCTCCTTTCTTGGAAACCGCGACATCTCCAATTCGGACAAAGCCCCAGATGAGGGGTTTTGTCCTTTCTTTTTTCGAAAGCTTCTTAGTTTAATATTCCAACATTTTTTTACAGCACACCATCGCATCAACAGGTATAATAACAGTAACACAATTACTGGTACTACACCTGCTGAAATCGCATATACGGTGTGAAGAAATTTACTTTTTCTCAAGGTGGACATTTCCAAAAATGTCTCCTCTAATAATTTTAAAGACACGGAATCCTTGCTCTCTGCCCAACTCTTCAATTCTGGCGAGTCCGCGTACTCTAAAGAAAACAGAGAATTGCGTTGTATTGATTTATAGCCCTCCGTGCCCACAATTCGTCCGAATCACGGTAGTACCCAATAAAATTGTATTACCGGATTGACCATGACACTTTTCTTTAATCGCTAACAGTCCTGTCCCCTGCAATTCTACTTCAGCATTCTTCTCGCTATCACAAATAATTCTCAACTTTAAGGCTGTTGGTAAAGAGAACAACCATTCTTGTGTACTTAACAGTTTAGTTCAAAATGGAATGTTTTCGGACGAGACTGCAAATTTACACCATTCCAAAGCTTTGGTATCTGGCCGAGCTAAAAGTGCAAACTGACACGGACTCTTCCCATGATCCGAATAAAATGGCAGGTTCGGCGAACAGTGCAATTTGTCCCCATATTTCGTACAAGTTTCGAGGAAACTTAGATCAGCCAACAAATACTGCTGCATGTCCGGTGATGAAATTACAATCGAATAATCTGGAATAATTCTAACAAAAGCTGCCGTCTTAAACAGCACTTCATTGTACATTGGCAAAGAATGCATCTTATAATACATAAATTTCGTTCTTTCTGCCAATGGAAACTCTAAAACCACCAACTATTTACCATTTTTAGCACTGACACTAGTCTAAGACATAACATGCAACATATTCACTGTAACTTGATCGTGATCCCAAGGTAAAACATGATCATTGATTGACAAAAGAATCGTCTTTAACTGGCCATCACTGAGTAATAACGGATGCAAATGACCTGCCGAAGCGGATTCTAAAGCATCTAGCAAAGTATTTAATGATCCAATACTGTTTTCTAATGATCTGTCAAACTGATTTAACAACAAATTTAGCTTTTGCAAAGCTGCAGTACGATGAATTTCGTTATCAAATAAATCCGACTTATTTAATAATTCTTTCAAAACTTGATGATCCAAAGTTAAAGACTTCTCTTCCGCAACCAATCTATCATATATAGACTCTAAATTTGATCTTACAATATGAGTTTGTTGTGACATTAAGGCGGACAAATCAGAGGACTGACTATATAGTCTATCCACGTTCCCGTGTAAATCTTCTCGATCCCCGGAATCCATGGATCCAAAAAGTAATTTGAACCCCCATCCAATAAAGCTGAATGGTGCCCATCTCTTAACCAAAACATGTGAATAAACCTATTTCAAATCACCCTTGGATGGTGAAAAGGAAAAGAACCTCTGCAATTTTTGTTGCATAGACAAAAGGAAATTCAGACGAGAATTAGTCCTTTCAGTCTGCAAAACGGATTCACATGCACTCTTCTCCATAATCCTCTGGCAAAATAATAGAGAATCCAAAAAGAGGATAGCAATCTTTCACTTAATCCTTTCGAAACGCAGGTCTCCCATATACTCATTGTATATTCCAAGATTGTTCTTAATGTCCATGACTTGATAATACGTAGTATTATCCAATCCGCTATCCTCTGCTGCATCCAATAGGCCGCCAAACAACAGTAGGAAGAGTGAAAGTCGAACCCACGCCATAATTTACTGTAAGAAAAACAAAACAAACACATTTAGTTAGCGATAGAATTTTCTAACTTATCTTTATGCTTAACAATCAAGTTTCCATTAGAAGATTCGAACACAACAATGTTGTTATCTCTTATCTCTCTTACAATAAATTTGCCATTATAAAATCTATCCAATTTACCATATCTTGGCTCTTTTAGTACAATTTTTTTTTCTCTAATAATATGCTTTAAGTTTAGCAGGTATGAACGCAAAATTGAAGGTTTGATTTCATCCTTAACATTTTTCGCCACCACCAAACTAAGAATAAAACGTTTCATATTAAGGGTAACCAGAATGTCACCCAACTTAGGATTTTGACCAGCTAGATCTGATAGCCGCAAAGCATCTAAATTAGACAATAACTTATTAGTTTCAGAATTCACTTCTAGATCCTGAGAAATGAAATGAACTATATTGTCTTTCAAATAAGTCACACCTTCCCTAGTAGTAAGCATCTTCATAACTAAATTGGACTCATAAGGATCCTCACAAACTGTAATGGAACCCGTCAGAACCGGAAATTTTTCTGGACGTACATCATCTCGGACATCTTTAGGATGTTCCTTAATCACCTTACTTACTGCAGAAGAAGGAATAACCACTGGCACTGCCGAATTACTTGCACTTACGCCAATTGGTTTCATCTTCAAAATCTTCCTCTCCCTGCCAAGCCGTTGAACTGGCTCTCAATTTTTTTATAGGGGATTTAGAGCGGATTGGATGCGTATTTCTTTCGTGAAATCGACATTTCCATTGCCCCCCAATGTCAATGATGACAAAGACTTAGTATTCCTTAAAGGAAATCCCTCCATCGGAACAGCATCACTCACATCTGAGTTAAAAATGTCCTCAGTATCATAATATGTCTCCACGTAATTATCCCAAATCAATGACTGGGGATTTTGGGTAACATTGGCCAAAGATTTATTTTGGACAGAAGTTTCCGCTCAATTCCAGACAGATCTTCCAAACTTAATCGTCCTGCAGTTCCATCTAAAGCAGATCTTCGCATGATGGACTGCAAAGGACCTTGAATCAATTCCTGTTCATCACTAGAGGACGATGAATCACGCAACTGATTCTTCAGGATACTCTTTACCGGAGCTTTCTCCCTCCTTTTTCCAGTCTTTTTAGCCTTAACCAAATCTGAATTCATAACTTCTTCAATCTCACTTTCTCCGGGACCCTTGTCCACCTGAATGTTCTCTAAATCCGAGCTCTCTGATTCCGGACAAAGCTCGTTCCTTACCAGACTGGGCAATGCGGACCGATTTACAGAAGGTAACGGAGCATCATCTTTAGGATTAACGACTCCATCCTCATTTATAGAACTTTCCGAAGAATTAGAATAAAATGACTCTATCGCTCTACTCGAGTAAAATTGATTTTAGAATACAGGCTCTGCACTGCATATTCTCACACTGGAGATCTGTATGCAGGCAGGCCTCAAAAAAATAGAAAAGAGAGAAATATAAATTTCTCTCTGTTGGCGTTTCGTCCAGCTGTCAGAGTGGACTCCTCAGTAAGGCTCTGACAGCTTCCTTAGACCCCCGCCACTTCGAAGAGAAGCGGCATTTATGTGGTCTCGGCCTGCGTTTTTCTCTTGCAAGAGAGAACTCTAGCATAGAGAAAAAGGCAGGTCGCCACCTAGCGGACACTTATAAGAGCCAGTGTCAAAGTTTAGATGGTATGCGACTCTATCACTCGAAAGTATAGTACATAGAATAAAATGACTCTATCGCTCTACTCGAGTAAAATTGATTTTAGAATACAGGCTCTGCACTGCATATTCTCACACTGGAGATCTGTATGCAGGCAGGCCTCAAAAAAATAGAAAAGAGAGAAATATAAATTTCTCTCTGTTGGCGTTTCGTCCAGCTGTCAGCTTCGAAGTGGCGGGCGTCTAAGGAAGCTGTCAGAGCCTTACTGAGGAGTCCACTCTGACAGCTGGACGAAACGCCAACAGAGAGAAATTTATATTTCTCTCTTTTCTATTTTTTTGAGGCCTGCCTGCATACAGATCTCCAGTGTGAGAATATGCAGTGCAGAGCCTGTATTCTAAAATCAATTTTACTCGAGTAGAGCGATAGAGTCATTTTATTCTATGTACTATACTTTCGAGTGATAGAGTCGCATACCATCTTTCCGAAGAATTCTTACTTTCGGACACCGTAGAAATAGGATCGGAAAATGCTACCACTTTCGGTGCATCTAATCTTCTCCGTCTTAACCGCTTACCGATGGTACTTGCATCTAAATCCGCTTGTCCACCTTCCATTCCATGTGGAACAGTAGGCAACTGATTTTTGGAACCAGGTGTCCTTCCCGGCTTCTTTCGGACTGGTTCAGGTGTGACATCAGATTTTTCATCCTCTGACATTCTAGCCAGAGTCTGCCGGGCCAACGAGGTTTTGGTCGGCTTATGCACAATAGGGAACAGCAGCACCTCCCCCCTTACGTTCGTACTACTCTTAGTTTCCTCTTTCGTGGATTTAATAACTGGATTGCGAGATAATGCATCTGAATTAATATTCAACCGGCCAGGCTTATACCTGAAAGTATAATAGTAGCCTCGTAACCGTAACCTCCATCTATTTAGTTTGCTCATTGGAACTTTGATAGGGTCGATCCAAGTCATTGGCTCATGATCGCCATAAATAGTAAAATGTCGTCCATATAAATAATGTCTGAAATATTCTACTGCAACTATCACAGCCAAACACTCTTTCTCCGTAATTGAATAATTCCTTTCACTTTTATTCAAACACCTGGACATATAGGCTATCGGATGATCTTGTCATCTAAAAATACATACAATTCTGAACCTTGCAAACCTGATAGTACCTTGTCCATAAGGCGCTAGAACGTCGGAGGCGCATTATAAAGGCCAAAAGGCATGCATTCATACTCAAAATGGCCGTACTTGGTGTTAAAAGCAGTCTTCTCGATGTCCTCTGGCTCTATTTCAATTTGATGGAAACCCATACCCATCTGTGATTTTAGGCAAGGGGTAGGCATCCTTAATTGTCTTTGCATTCAATTTCCTGTAATCTATTACCAGACGGTACTTTTTTTTACCATCATGACCGGATTTCTTCGGAACGATAATTGCTGGGCTGCAGTAGGAACTCTTAGAAGTTCTTATTACTCTAGCCTCAATTAAACTTATGCAATTGATTATAAAGCTCCCCGTCCAGACCCTGCGGTGCTCGTTCATACTTCCCATGGACAGGTACATTGTCCGTGGTGCGAATATTATGTCTCGTCTTAGAAGTCCTAGGAGGTAGATCTCCGGGTAAATAGAACAGGTGAGAGTATTTAGTTATAATCTCCTTTATTTGCTTGGCTTCTTGCCTGGAATGATGGCTCTTAAGAACCTTTTCCTTGATAATGTTATATCTTTCTATCTCATTAGCCGGTGGTTCACCTTCCAATGGAAAATCCAAGATATCATCATCATCGCTGAAGTCGAAAGGCTCAAGATACTGTGGAGTGATTTCAGTCTCCACTGGCTCTGGAAGCAAATTTGCAGCCATTGCATAGCAAAAGCCTTGCTGATTGGAGACAACATTGTTTCCCAGGAAGACTCCAGGAATTGTCTTTATCTCTGGTAGATAGGCATCTCCCTGTTGAGAATTCTCAGTCACGGGAATTTTAACCCGTGCATGTTGATTAGGTGGTAATTTATACACAAACTTGATATTAACGATATCCGAAGATAACCCACTATCTTTAGTATTGCGGTTAGAAGTGTCAATATAATGATCTTTAGTTACCGTAATATTATGCGGATCAAACTGCTCCTCATTACAGTAGTACCTTGGACACCCTCTTACGGTCTTGTGTATATCCTTCTGTAGCAACTCCAAGTAGACGGCTAGTCTTCAGCGGCAAGTCGTATGACGAGGTTAGATGCACACCGGTACCTCGTCTGGTCGTGAAAGGCGCTGCGCTGATGGAGTCGAGGGTTTATAAAGACTCGACCTCCGATCAGACAGTAGCTTAATAATTTAATTGTGGGGATACCCGCAGCCAATCAACACTCGCCACCGAAAGAAGGATTACAAAAGTATAAACGCGGTGACATATATGAAAATGCTGAACTGATCTTAAAACGCCCGAAAACCCAGTCATAACATTGCTCAACCAGCGCACGAGGCTGGTATATTGCAATATAACTACCGTCAGCGTACTCACACACACCCACACAAGTCACACGTTATACATGTCGAAATAAATGAATCAATCGCGGGACCTTACAGAAGCAATGAGCGGATGTAAAATCTACTCTAGTTATTAATTCAGTAAATGTGTTACTATCTCCATTTCATGAAATATAAAACATATGTCCAGGACGATCATTTACAATTAAATATGAGATTTAAATATTTTGTCCATACAACAAATCGATCTCACATCTAAAGAAAAACAGGAATAAAGTCTAGCATGTAGAACGCAATTTTTTTTATGGAAAAACTTGCCGTCCCGACCTATCATAGATAACGATGGATATCCTCTTCAAATTATGCATGAATTCTTTAAAAATTGGTTAAGAATACCAGTAAATAAATACTGAATGAAAAATCGATTACGAGATTTTCAACGGTGCTTCGTTAACAACAACTTACTTTGGTTAACCATGCATAATTTGAAGAGGATATCGATCGTTATCTATGATAGGACGGGACGGCACGTTTTTCCATAAAAAAAATTGCGTTCTACATGCTATAATTTGTTCCTGTTTTTCTTTAGATGTGAGATCGATTTGTTGTATGGACAGAATATTTAAATCTCATATTTAATTGTAAATGATCGTCCTCGACATATGTTTTATATTTCATGAAATGGAGATAGTAACACATTTAATGAATTAATAACTAGAGTAGATTATACATCCGCTCGTTGCTTCCATAAATAACAGAAAATTTTTTCATGATGCAAAATAATCCTGCTTCTTACACGATAATTTTGGACATACACATGATATTACCACATATTATGGGCACATTTGTCATGTGATAATGTTATGTAAGAACAACATGCGATTCTATCACGTATACAGTCGGGTACAATTCAAACTTTGAATAATACCGAATTTGCGCCACGTTCTGTGCATTTTTGTGACCAGTCACGCGAAGCTCCATAATTTCCGAAAGAATGGTGACCTAACCTCCTATGATAAATACAGCGTCAGCGTACTCGGTCACCAAATGTCAGCTGGGATGCGCAGAACGGGGCGTCAGTCGCAATTATTCAAAGTTTGAATTGTACCCGACTGTACCTTTTCATAGGCTATCCAGCTTTTTACATGCTACAATTTGGTCGAGTGTTTATATGAATACATTTATGTTTATAATCCTACGATCACTTATACAGTTGTTTATTTATTTATAATCGATTGCTTTTTATAAAAACTTGCCAATTTATTTATTAATATCATAACTTTCTTTTGCTAAAAATAAAAAAGGCAATTTACGTAAAATCGAAGGTATAGAGAAGTAACACTAAAGGGTAGTCTGTCCAACAGACTCTTGACCCGAACATGTTTACGCGTTCATATATTCATAGATAGTTGAGAGTTTTGGATTATTCGGTTAAATGTGTAAGCATTATGTACTTTCAGTGTTTGTGATTCACTCATTTACGAGGTAAAAAAACACATACATCCTAACATAGTTATTTTTGAACTGATTATTAACACCTTTTTCTCCACACTGTGCCGAAAGTACTACTTTCGCTCCCGGGCACCAGAAGAGACATTATTACGCACCACGGGAGTAAATTCGGATAGCCCATATCTCGTTTTTCGCCACCCTCGCCTTCGGCTCGATGTCATAATTAGTGTAAGATGTAATAAATACTAAGTTGCTCGAAGAAATGATTAGATTCATTTATCACTTATAAATACATTTCTTATCGACATGTAGGAACAAATTAATAACCGTATACATTAAACCCGCTAGAATATTCTCTACGTTGTTATCGAAAGTTTGATTTTAATTTACATAATGAAATAACCGTAAATAATAAAGCACCTAAAATGAAATTATGGTTTTTGGTACATTTAGGTTATCAAGTGTTAAAAAATTGATCTTTAATTTTTACACGAAGAAATGACCTTATACTTGCAAGCCTTTTACCTTGAAAAGGTTTTTTTTGGGGCGGGAGGATCTAAATAACTATGAGAATTTGGTTCTAAATCAGGAGTAATCAGCGAGTCAATCATTTTTTGGAAATAGGCTGGAGCTCCTGCCAATCCAAACGGAATGCGTTTCCATTAGTACAGACCCATACCTGGAACGGTGAAGGCCGTGTACGGACGACTGTCCTTCTTAATTTTGATCTGATGGTAAACGTCGCTGAGATCGATAGTGGAAATATATCGAGCGCGTTGCAGCTTACTCAGAATCGTATTCATATACGAAAGAGGATAAGCACTGACATTCGTTAATTTATTTAACTTTTGGAAGTCAATACACATGCGACGTTCGTCGCCAGTTCGCTTCCTAATCATTAGGGCTGGACTAGACCAGTCACTATCCGAAGGCTCAAGAATGTCGGCTGCTAGCTTAGCCTTTAGCTGCGTATGCATCATTTCTTCGAGCTTAAGAGAAACCGGGTAGAAAGGCCAATGAAATTCATGAAAAATTTACAAACGTATATTCAATTAATAAAATTAGAACCAGCGGATGTTACAATAACGCAATCGTTAGAGGGAGAGGCACAGAATTGGTGGTATTTAATTAAAGATAATGTAGAGTCATTACAACAATTTGAAACATCTTTTAAAGAGGGGTTTTGGAACAAACACGTACAAAGACAAAATGCTAGAAAAGTAGAATTCGGACAATATTATCCGGGAAATCGATCGCGAGTAAGCTATGCAACATACATTTTGGGGCTAGTACGAGAGTTAGAAATAACGATTGACGAGAAAGAACTGGTACAAAAAATCGCGGAGCATTTTGATCGAGACATACGACGAACGGTAATGGGGCAAAAGTCCGAAAAATAAACCAATTTTTAGAAATACTCGAAGATTTTTATAGTGACGATCAAAATAAACGGAAGCCCAACACAACGGAGTATAGACAAAAACAAAAAAACATACAAAACTTAAACAAACCAAAAGAAACTGATACAAACACAAATCCAGCACAAAAGCAATTAATACAAAACAAAAAATGGCACGAAAAATAGCATGCATATATAAACACAATACAAAAAACAGAAGAAAACAAATCAAACAAAACAACCCACCACAAAGGGGGAGGGGCAATACACTCAAAACACCCGAACGACTCACTCGGAGATTATGAAATTTACGAAGAAAAATTGCAGTCGGGAAACTAGAATTAGTTACGTTAGACACGGATAACGCAAAATTGCGAAAAAACGTAACTATATGGCAAACATCCGTGATCGATGATATGCGAGAAGAATTAATCCACGATATTGATCCAAGCGACCAAGAAGTTGAAGTAACTCACTGCCCAGAAATCAAAATAAAAGTAAAAGAAACAGAAGTTAATGCATTAATTGACACGGGGGCAGTGAGATTACGGCAATTTCGGAGGACTCGTTTTATCAAAACGAAGAGACATGGGGTAAATGCCCAATACTACTATTAACGGGAAAAGTAATAAAAAGCGCGACGGGAAATAAATCGGCGCGGTTAAAAAAACCAATTAGAATAGAAACAAAATTTGCAAACGGAATAATACATGTTAATTACATAATAGTTCTCAAATTAATAAAGCCATGCATAACTGTTTTCGATACAATAAAAATGCTCAAGATGTCAATAAATACGAAAACGAGATATTATTTTCAATAAATGGACAAGATGGAGTACTACCTTACGCGTACGCAAAAATGCCACGATCAGAATTCACATCGCTGTCAATAAAAGAAACAGATGACGTCACCAAAAATGGGACACATATAAATGTTGATAAAATCTATAAATATTATGAATCAAATTATGAAAATCCATATGAACTATCAATGGAAGAGATTAATGCAAAAGTAAATAATTGTGTAAACTTAAATAAGTCACAAAAACAAATACTAAAAAGTTTATTAGTCACAAGAAACGCAGTATTCGAAAAAAGGTCAGGTTTATTAACATCGTATGAGCATGAATTAGTTGTAAAGGACACAACACCATGGTTCTGCTACTCATATCCAATACCATTAGCAGATCGTGAAGAAGCACTAAAAGAGTTCAGGCGAATTAAAAATTATCCGTAGATCAAATAGCGTTTACATAAATCCGGTAAAAATTGTAAGAAAAAGAGATGGATCGGTGAGACCATGCTTAAATGCAGAGAAACTAAATAGAGTTCTGGAAGACAATTATGAAGGTCCACCGGGGATCGATGAAATATTACATAAATGTGCCAATAAGCCGATAACAAGTGTATCCGACTTTACAGCGAGCTATTGGCAGATCAAACTAGCAGAAAAATCGAGAAACCACACGGCATTTAAAAGAGATTCTCACGTATATGAATTTAACGTAGTACCCTTTAGAATAAAAACAAGTGGGGCAGCATTAATTTGAGGACTCGCCGAAGCAACATGGGATCTGGATGATTTCCTAGTTATTTTTGTAGATGACGTAAGGGTCGAAAACATTCGACGAACATATAGAACATCTTGATAAACTATACGATCGATTAATTAAATACAATTTAAGGTTAAATTTCAAAAAATCAAATTTTTTTGTAAAGAGATTCGATTTTTAGGTCACTTCATTTCAGAAAAAGGGATTCGTCCAGACCCAGACAAAATTCGTACAATAAAAAATTTTGTAAAACTAAAAAATGTGAAGCAATTACAAAGTTTCATTGGTTTCATAAATGTTTGCTCAAAATTTACGAAACATTTTGCAGACGCTATGGACAACAAATCATCAAGAAGCGTTTGAACATGTAAAAATAAGGTATACTTCGTGTAGCCTGACTTCTGGCAGCTGTAACAGACGAGTTCTTTCTTCTTCTCAGTCTTCGTATCGTCGCTATCGCTCGGCTTCTTGTTTTCAGTCGATTTCGCCTGATCATTTTTTTTTCTCGGAGCTATTCTTCGCCCCGGGTTTTGGAGATTTCTTTCGCTTCTTCTTCGATTTATTTGAGTCTGAATCTGCCTGTTTCTTCTCCATTTTACTCACGAAGTCTTTGAACTCTTTGAAATAAGCTGGTAGCTCAGGTGACTCGGAGGTGCTGATCGCTGCGATTTTCGGCTGACTCTTGCCCTTCGCCTTCTCGGGCGTAGCCTGGTCTGCTGTCGGAATTATTGCGGGGCCGGAGCTCATGGTAGTTCGACGCTTGGCCGCGAGGGCTTTCTGCCGGAATTCATCTAAAATCGTCATCTCGTTCCTTCCGAAGATGAATCTTAATGACGTAATAGTCATTTACGCTCTTGCTTGCATGGATTAATACGCTTAAGCACATCTTCAACGTCTTTAATAAATTCTTCTATATCTTTGTTCGGGTTACCGGCGAATTTCGCCTTCCACCTCCGAACTTTATCTCCGATGTCCATGACTTTCTCCGCAATCAGGCGATTTGATTGAATCGGCTGACCCCTCCACCTTCCCAGATACATCTAGATCCTTCGCAGGGGTTACATACCCCCCTGTTGTAGGTTGAGTTTCCGATGATTGTTGATTTATTGGTGGAGGCTCTGGAAATAACTGAACGTCCGCATTTATCGGTTGTATGTGTTGTATATTAATATACTAATGAATTTATCTGTCTCTTCGAGCCAAAAAAAAATTTTTTTAAAAAAAGATGGAAATTTAATGTTTTTTTCAAAGAATAATTTAAGTGCGTTTCGCCCCGGACTACTCGCTGGGCTTATCAGTAAGACGACGAGTAGTCCTATCTTAGACGCAACATGATATGCCTGGGATGAGTGTTACTTATGGAAAAGAATGATAAATTAAACTAGTGGATCACGAAAAATTGTAATCCATCTAGTGGAAGAAATAGGAACATTATAAGAAAAGACTCTAAATATATATATGTGTTGTATATTGTCGTTTGGCGACGGGCCGGCTGCTGTAATAATCGGCTGAAAATAACTCGACTAATTGCATGCCGGTGTTGACGAACGCTGGAACGGCGTTGACTGAGCCCGTAACGGTAATGACGAATTGCACGAGTCTTGCGTCGGCACTGTACCTGGCGTGAAGTATCTTTTTGAATACGTTTCGCCGAAATTCACGTGGCGAGTAGGGTCTGCCGATTGAATGTTGGGCGGAGCTTGCAGAATTTGATTTATGTTCGCCAGTTACTTCTCCAATTGTGTGATTTCCTTAACCAGCCATTCGATATAATCGCCAGCTTGGTTGATCGTCATTTCGTGCGTCTGCACAGCCGCTTGGAGTATTTGTTTTTCTTCCAAAACTTTCTTAAGCGTCTGCTCGTGTAACTGTAAGGTGTTTTCCAACTTTTTTTCTTATGCGCCTTCAACATTTCTTTACACTGATTAAAATCGTTTGCAATTTCTATCGGCACGCCGTACATACGACCGTGGAGAGACGTGACGAATTTCTTGGGAGGCTTATTTTGATTTTCGCTTGAATTATCATTACCTTGTAATATTCTTTGCTCGGAGCATTGCGAGCTATGATCGTCTGAGTCAGTATCCAAATCGGCTCTACAAGACGTAAATTCGTGTGCATTGTACGAATTTTGGTGCGGTCGATTAACTGCATCTATTTGTTGTTCAAAATTACTGGTCGTTGTATTAATAATCTCGTTGTAACTTGTCGATGGCAAATCTACTAGGTCACTTCTATAAGTTTCGGCTATAAATACGTCGCGTTTAATCGTACGAAGTCTTTGCAAAATATTTCCGTTTACTCGTACAAAAGAGGCTTCAAAATCCTCCGCGGTATACTTTTCCATGAGAAATTTAAATCAACGTATTTTTTTGTTGTCGGCAATTCCACTGTCTTTTAACTCGATTTTCGACAACGCGGACGATAAATCAGCATCGGTTAATTTATTTACAAATTGACCAACCCGGGTCGGGCGACACATACAGTCGAGCTATGACTCGGCGCGCGCGACGTAAACATATGTATAGTATGCAGCGGCAGTGTCTCTACCGCACGGCCGATCGGCCTTCGCTTGCCTATAGACGAGCTACCTGAAACGCGTCGTGCAAAATCGTGCGAATAGATCTCCGAGTAACGGTACTCGAGGGCTATTCGTTTCGTACGTTATACACTGCTTATCGTGTGTGTCAGAGCCGTGCGTGCCTCGAGTGTAAACAAACACGCTACTGTGTTGTGACGCGCTCTCGACGACTTTGCGTTCGACTGCGAAATATATATTCGTTGGTTGCTCGTTCGAGAATTATATCATCACACGATGTAATATTTCTCGGCCGATGTAGTATTTACTGCTTCAACGAGAACTAATACGAGTATTGCGGAGCGTATACGTGCGATGCAAAATTTTCACAGAAAAAAAATTTCACGAATTTTCGATTATTAAATAGCCACATAAACGTTAGGGTGCCATTTGTAACGTCACGATTACTGTTCTCGTAGCAATTGGTCGTGTACAACCGTGACTCGTACAGTCACGTTTATTATCTCGTCGTAGTCTCCACATGATTAACACGGCTTGGCCGGCTCGTGCTGTCTGTGCGTATACACGGAACGAATGCGGCAGGGGACGGGGTTACTAATAATAGAATACGCGTGAATTACGAGAACTGAAGGAAAAATATATTATCATAAGGAATACGTACAGCGCTCGTACGAACGAGCGAATCTGCTCCACCGCACACTGCGCGAGGGAGAGAGAGAGATGGGGCTTGATCGTCCGAGTACCGAAAGTGAGAGAGAGAGTTAGTACTTACAAGCGAACGTCGCAGAACTGCTCTGGATCGCTGCAGTTGTCCAGGCTCGCAATCGGGTCAGCTAATATAACGTGGTGCCAGTCGTGATCAGATGAAGGTAGTGTCTCTCGGTTGTCGCACGGGATTCGGGTGGTGCACGAGTACAGGCGTAAAAGAAACATGGGTGCGGGGGACGCATGCGAAAGCCGGGAGCTACCGCAATACTCAAAGCTATACCGCGAGCGATACGGAAGGACGCTCCGGCCCTTGACACGTCGCATACTAAGGAATGCTCTCTCTCTCTCTCTCTCTCTCTCTCTCTCTCTCTCTCTCTCTCTCTCTCTCTCTCTCTCTCTCTCTCTCTCTCTCTCTCTTGCGACAAACCCGCTGAGCTCGGACTTGAGCAGCCGGCTGCGTGGAGATCGATCTTACATCTACAGTTTATAATTTGCAATATTGATACATGAGTGTATTAATTTCTACGTAATTGAATAACAATTAATTTTACAAATTCATTATCTTAGTTTAAATAAAGCCTGGTTGACTGTGAAATATAACAATCTATATCGAATACCTGTTATCTGTGAGTACAAATGTTAGATATTGATATACGTAAAAGAAAATTATTCAGTAACATAAAGTATGTTGTTATTTTATTCATTTACAGTAAAGTAGTTTACATATTTACAAATAAAAATGTATTCACTTTTAAACTTATTTCACTGACATTGATTTTGAAAAAATTAAAAAGAAAATTTATTATTTAGAAAAAGTCAGCTATCCGAACGTGTTTTTGGGTGGAAGTCATCGTAGCAACAATGAAAACATTATGTTATATAATCAAAAGCGGAACATTCTTTATTTTAGCGATTTATTTATATACTGGGGTGACAATATTACAAATATAACAGTAGTACAGGAAGTTATAAACAGTTAATACAATAGGTTTTGTAGCACACATATTATTGCCTGCAAAGAATAATGCATTTATTCTTTTTACCTATTTATTTATTTATTTTGTTCTAAATTCAATGGAAGTATATAATTAACTGTAGAATATTCAAAGACTTTTATCATAAATAAATGCTTTTTGTCAAAAATAGTTACCCGTTGAAAATTATGAAGTCCATAACTTGGAAAAAAGGAGGAAGACGTAAATGTTGAATTTTGTCAATCATAGCTAATTTTAAAAACTAGCTGTATTTTTTACTTGGAATAAAAGTTCCATTAGAAAGCAATATATTGGATTTCTTGTTTTTATAGTAAAAGAAGTCACCAACAAAATTTTGAGCAAAATCGGCTCTCCGAAGGCCTTGGTGTCCCCTTGTTAGTTAACTAAAAAACCGACCAACTGATTTTTGTCTTTTATCCAGTCCAATCTCAGGATCCTTGGTAACACTCTGAATACAAAACTAATCAATCATCGTCAATCCCTTGCGAGCAGACTGAAAGTATGTGTCGCTTCACTTGGGCAGACGGCCCACGCTCTCGCGTCGCAACAGACTCGCTGGCCTTACGCTTCGTCGATCACGGCGCATGCGCGCTCGATGCTAGAGCAGACAACCACGGAATTCAAACGCTTCAAAATTCGTGAGTAGACGAGCAAGAGAAAAACGATACATCTTAAAAGGAGGGAGATACAAGACCGGGTCGCGGGCCCATTTTGGGAGGCACTAAAAATAAGAGAGAAAAGGAGCAGTGAGGGATGACGAAATAAACCAAAAATTTATGGAATTATTAAGTATCACCGTAATTTGAATAATAAAAATAATATCTAAATATTTTAAGTTTTTCGCTACGCTCGGTTTATTTAAATTTATCTATTATACAGTATTAAGGAAAAAAACTTGAATACTCTAACACTAATCCTTGGATTCAGAGGTCAGCCATTTAAAAACAAAATTTCGAGCGGAAAATTAACGCTCAAAATAAAAATAATTAATGTATTATGACGGGAAACAGTCAATACATGCGCACCTGGACACAACCGGAGCCACTTAGATAAAGTACAAAAAAACTCATAACCGGTGGTGATTACAGGTGCGAGCCAATACAGATGAGAACAGCTAGTGAGAGCGAGAGAGAGAGAGAGAGAGAGAGAGAGAGAGAGAGAGATAATACGAATGAGAAAATATAGGAGTGGAGGCATGCGATGAGCCTCGAGAATTATTGGCGAGAAGTGGAGTGCTGCGGCTCCGTCCACAGTATGTGTGCGAGCGAAGATGAAATTACGCAGTATAAAATGTAAGAAAAGTGTAAAGGAAAAATGTACAACTCAGTTAGACGTAGAATATACGCGATCGACAGCCAGATAATGTAAACGAGCCAGATTCGAACTTCGCGCGCGTTTGAACTAATTGTTAAGAGGGGACAAGCGAGCAAGCACGCGAAATCGTGTTAATAAGCCATAATTGGTACGAACGAGCAATCTAAAAGAATGTCATGCGTGCAAAAGAGATAGCGAGAGACGCCCCGGCCAAGAGGAAGCTGGGCGCAACAGGCAGTCAGTAAGGTATAACCATTGGACCCGAGCAGAAGCAACACTGAGATTCCCTCCGCAAGACTTTCGTTTAGCTCATCCACAATTCTTTATCGTGTTGAGAGCGAATATACCGCGAGAGTTTACGCCGCGCGTCTTTGAGGGCATGAGACATCGCTGCACGAGAGGAAGAGCAGATACCGGATTACAGCTAGGTAGTCAGTTCATGTGAAATTTCTGAGTGAGCGCTCGCGATATTACGGCCGGTCGTCAGTCAGCCAGACCAGTAGCACGTACGTGTTACCTCCCGTTATTCGATTTTATTCAATAAATGCCGGACAGTTAAAGATTAATTCCGTGTTAGTTATTTTGCGTGTATATTTCTTATTTTCCTTTTCGAAATTCACAGCCCGAATAAAGCAGTCTCAACTACTACTGAGCAGCAATAGAAACTTTATTTAATATAAACTTGGTCGTTTCGTAGTCGCACTCGGCATGTCTCGTGCGGGCAGCGAGCGATGTGCTGAGCTGTTGGCAACGAGAGCTGAAGCGAGAATGTCGAAGCTTCGCAAATCGATTTGCAACTACACCTCGGTGCAATAAGGCCCCTCGGTAAACGGGGGTGCGAGGAAAAAGGTCCATACCCGAATACCGAGAAGAGTAAGCGCAGCCGAGGGTACTTAAGAGCTTAGGCGGAGATGGGCGCGCGCTTTCCGAAAAACATGTGGATTAAATTTTATTACTTATTGTGAAGAAGCCCGGAGCATTTATATAACGGCGATAATCGAACAGCTGTCGTTGTATTATTGCAATATAAACGGCTGCAGGAGCAAGAAAGGACAGAGGAAAGGAAAAGCGCACGCCACATCACCCCCTCGCCAGTGATAACGCTACACAAATTATACATAATAATGCTTACGAACTAATTTACATGTTGTAAACTTACGTACTAATAGGCAACTATACTAAAGTACAAGATTTATTTGTAGCCAGCCTGAAAGTGTTCTATAAAACGTACTATTCTTCCAGTTCAAGTTGTGAAACGATTACGATCCTCGTTTCCGACTGGGCTCGCGGGAGCCGCTTGCTACGCATTGTTCAGTGCCGGCGGATTTGGCGGCGCGGCGTCGTTGCACTTAGTTCAAGTGTTAAATTAAAATATTCATCGTCGTCTAACTCAGAGTTACTTTCCTGGATATTTTCGATGTCGTCGGATATCATGAACGCCGGTTTGAGCCTGTCGATAGATACGCAGATCTTTTTATCATTAATTTCCATTACAAAAGATTTTTCCGAGCACTTGAGGACTTTATACAGCCCGTCGTATGGCGGGTCGGCCGGGCCGCGTACGGCGTCGTGACGTAGAAATACCGTTTTGTTGCCGTGTCTGCGTACGGGTGTCGGTTTCACGTCTTTAACGCGTCTTTTGAGAATTTCGACGAAATTCGACGTAGGCTCTCGATCGCTGGCGAGGAAAGATTGTGCAGGCAAGCACAAGCCGGTGCCATATACGAGTTCGGCGGCTGAGCTTCCCAGGTCCTCTTTAATAGCGGTGCGAATGCCGAGCAACGCTATTAGCAGTACCGAGAACCAATCACTACCGTCGTGGCACTTTATTGCGGCCTTCAGTTGCTTGTGGAATCTTTCCACCAACCCGTTCGCTTACGGGTGATAGCTTGTCGTCTGAATACTTTTCGTACCTAAGAGCTTACATGATTCGGCGAACAAAGTTGATCGCATTGGCGTCCTTAATCAGTAGTAATTCGCGCGGGGACGCCAAAACGAGCTATCCAGGTAGATAGTAGCGCGGTATTCTTCTATTTTCCGAGGCGACCTTCGCCTAACTTTGCATCGTATTGGAGTTGGATCGGTGACGAGAATGTTCAGTTAGGTCAGTAAACCTAACTCTCCCAGACTATTGTCTGGCAAGATTTCGGCGACCAGCTCTTCAATCTTCCGTCTTTCCTCGTCGCTAAGTTCGGATATTCCGGCGTTCTCAGCGATAATGACTGACGGTGATCTGGCTGTTGGTCTGTTGAACTCTCTCCACGTACCTTCGTTGGCTCGCCACCATCCTGTGACTTGAGTCTATTTTAAATATGTCGCAAAAATCTTTGCCCAAAATCATTTGTGGGAGAGTGAGCTGAGCATTGAGCTGAGCAGCCATCAAAGCGAGTACAACGAACCGGGCGTCCAACAACAAATTATTGTAATATTCAAATACGGTTCATAGATAGGCAGCCTGATTACAGGGTGCGTTCACATTGGAGATCCGTATCCAGGCGAGCATGTGTTGACGGTAGCCCGTCATATATTTCAATCTAGCTTTCTACCTACACACACCACCTAATATAATATTTGATTAATTGACAGTACTTAACATTTTTTATATTCTTTGTCATCGGGAAACGAATATACGTAGTTATTTTTTAGTAATGCATTAATATTGAGACGCGGCTCCTCACTAGCATTCGTAGCCGCTCTTAGCTGCGCGGCCTGCAACGCGAAAGGGGGGCTTTGTGCACAAAAACCTTATCCGGCATCCTGGCTCCGTTCGGGTTCTGAGGTTGCTCAGGTTCTCTTTGGCGTGCTGAGGAGATCCGGAGATGCTGCGTAAAGGTTCACAATTTAGCGAGAGAGAGAGAGAAAGGGGGGGGGCGTGCAGCCGACACTTAAAGGTGTTGCGAGGAAATGCTGGACTCTTGGTCCGTCGCCTCTGGATCGGTCGTCTTCTCCTTGACTATTATGGGCCTAGTGCGTCAGCGTACAAAATAAGGCTGGGCAGATGGACGGGTGGTAGCTTGGTCCTTCTTTCTCCGAAAAATTGGCCATGAGGCGATCCTGGGAGGCAAGGCCGGCGGTTGTAAGATATTGAGCCTCGCAGCGGCGTTGAGCCTCCCACCGGCTGATGACGTATTTGGCAGTCGGGCTCAAATGCGTGTGCTCACGTCAAGGGCGAGATCGGAATCTCTCGCTATTGCACTCGCCTCGTTTTCGGCTCGCGTATAGTCCGAAAACTCCCCACTCCATTTCTACGTGCGATGGCATTTTCATAAACGCTGTCGCATCTCTTTATTTCTCTCTTTCTTCAGCCGTTTGCTTACTGCAAACTTATTTATTGTGTCCGGTACAGTGTACATCGGGCCAGTGCTCCGAAAAGTCTGGCTGTGCTAATCAATCAGACAACACCTCATCACGCGAGGCCCCCCCATCTGTCGCCGCTTCGTTGACCATACCGCATCAGCGTTATTGTACGTATATGCACTCGTACCCCGCAACTCTTCCCCTTCTTGATATACATCTGTACAGGAGCGTATATATTGCGACAAGGTGCCCGTATACAAACATGTACGCACGCTTAGCGCTACGCCGTGCACACACACGCGTGCAAGCGCACGGCAACACGAGGATCGAAGCGGCAGGAGCCTCTCACGAAACCGCTAGAGGGGAAAGGGGAAAAGAGAGAGACCGACAAACATGCGAGTCGACGACAAGTACAGCGCGAGAGAAAGAGAGCGCACCATACCAGAGAGAGAACAATAGACGCGACAGCGCGTTAAAAGACGCTGCCGCGTTGACCGCGCCAGCCTTAACCCTCGCGGTGTTCAGCGCGACGACCGAGCGCGGCTATCTCGCCAGCGCAAGCGAGTATTTATTGTATCTCCAGTGCTTGAATATACGTACGAATGAGCGCGTTCTGCTCATTCGCCCTCATTGTAAGACCGCGTGCATGATTCTAAGCACTCCCCGCTTCCTAGCACCTGGAGAATCCATCTCCCAGCTCACCGAAGACGCAGAGCAGCCGAGCAGGGTCAGGAGACCAGGTAACTTAATCTTTTGTCGACGCGCCTCCTTTTCAGCGCGGGTTGCAGCTAGGAGCAGCCCTCGAGAAGCCAGGCAGGAGCCAAGTCACAACATATATATATATATATATATATATATCTGTTACAATATATACATATATATATATATATATCTTACTATATTATATAGTTGTTTTGAGCCGCGCTGGGATTTAGCCCCCCCTCGCCCCCCCTCACGAGCCCCCTCAGCTCCCCCTCAGCCTCCCCTCAAAAGAACCAAAAAATGTTTCAAAAGTTTGGTTATTTTTATGCGTTTTGCCCCCCCCCCTCGCCCCCCCCAGCGCCCCCTCGTTTGGCCCCCCTCAGACCCCCCTCAGCGCCCCCTCATTCTTCGTTTCATATATGTGGTCATATTTATTCTCATTAGTGTTATCTATTTAGTACAAAAATATGAAAATTCTATTATTAACACACCATCACTAAAGTAAATATCTTACTATATTATATAGTTGTTTTGAGCCGCGCTGGAATTTAGTCTTCTAATAAAAATTCCTACAGAATCAAAACTTTGTCCTTGTGATTTGTTAATGGATATTGAGAAAGCTAAAATTAAAGGAAATTGTTTTCTATAAAGTATAAAAGGTAATGAAGACGATTCTCCTGTATTTAAAGTTATTCTAGGTATATAGACTTTATTACCACTTCGATCACCAGTTAAAATTTCTGCTTCAATATTATATTTAAAAAGTTTCGTAATTCTTAAACGAGTTCCATTACATAAACCATCGCTAATACTTAAGTTTCTTATTAACATAGTAATTGTATTAACTTTTAAATGTAATTGATGTGGTGGTGAACCTTCTTGAATTTGATTTAATGTTTCTGGTGGAAAATTTAAATGAATATTTTCGTCAGTTTGATCTACACCTTTGTGAGTAGCATAATCTACACTGTAATATGTTGTTACTTTTCCGTGGAGAAAATTTAATATTTTATTGTTTATATTATGTATATCTTCATTATGAGGAGCTAAAATAACACAATTATTTTGAATGTTAGTGTTAATGTCTTTATAAATCTTTAAGCAAATATCATTAGTTTTCTAAAGAGTAGGTATTGTAAAAGGATTAATTTTTCCATCTCCTATTTTTAACAAAAATACTGAAAATTCTTCATCTTTTGAACGTATATTTTTAGTTAACTTTATATATATCTTACTATATTATATAGTTGTTTTGGGTTGAGGTGGAATTTGCCCGCCCCCCCCCCCATCACCCCTCACGACCCCCCCTCACCACCCCTCATTCCTTAGAATGTTAACATTTATAATAATTTAATAGAACGTATAGATTATTATTGGAGAAGAAAGACATCATTGGAGATAGGGACAGGCGGAATCAGAATGTTATTGAAGTTGGAGATAGGGAGATATTTTGAAAAAGGTGCTAGGTGTGCATGGAAGTCATGTGTGAAATTGTTGCTGTAAATTATATCAGAACATTACCAAAATATAAAGTTAAAAACAGAAGCAATGGGGGTTGGTGAACAGAGCGAGGTGGAACCCCCCCCCTCTACCCACCCCCTTACCACCTCATTGGAAGTGTTTAGTGATTGATAGTAACAAAATAGTAAATTTTTTAAACATGTTTATTTGAGTGACAGTAAGGTGTGTATGTAAAAAATAATAACTATTATTTCCCCACCTTGGAAATAAATAGAAATGGTACATTTGTTTAAAGTGGGTTCTCTTGTACTGTTTACGCTAAATCATTTTTCTATCATTTCCACACCACCTTGGAGGTAAATAGAAATGGCGTAAAAAAATTGAATGCAATAGATGGATGGTGGAGGTTCTCGATATAAGGTAGATTGCACAGCTAGAAATGGCAGGTTTTGAGTGGAGGCACATAGGTGTACGTGATTGGTGAATGTTAGAAGTCATAATTAGTGGTATTAGTGGGACGCTGGCGATCATGATTAAAAGCAATATGTGGATGGTGGAAGTGTTGGTGAAGGGAAACGGTCGACTTCATGAGTATAGATGAAAAGTATAGGATAACATGTTGATGGGAAGTTCATGGCTAGATGTGATAGATGGAGGCTGAAAATCATGGGTGATAGGTGAAGGTCAGAAGTCATGGGTGACGCTGATAGTGGGCATTATAAGGAATTGGTGGAGTGTCGAAGTCATGATTGGAGTCATAAATCGAAGGGGAAAGTGACACGTGGAGTAGGAGAACTGGATTGCAGATAACAGATGGACAGTGAAGGTGCTAATTAGTCGGTGCGCTTCATGGGTCGACATTATAGGTGGTGCGGTTTCAGGTTACGAGTAAAGATGCTAGGAGATGCGCGGAATTCATGTGTGGAGGTGATAGGTGTAGGCAGAAAGTGGAACGTGTGTTCAGATTATGCGTAAAGGGTGGTGGTTATAACTGTAGCAACGGAGTATGTGTGGTTCACGTAGATAGTGTAGGAGATAGGTGGAGTGTGGAAGTCACGATTGGAGTTATAAGTGGAAGGTATAAGTGATAAGTAGAAAACGAGGTCATAATTGCAAGGAATAGGTGTTCGTTAGAAGCTACGAGTGAAGGTGGTAAGTGGTGGTGAAAGTTATGGGTGAAAGTTGTAAGTGGTAGGTCAATTAGCTAGAAGGACGGTGGACTTTATGGGGCGAGATAGAAAGTGGAGGTAACAGGAGAATAAGAAGGTCATAGGTCGAGGTATAGGTAAAGATTAAAATATTCAGGGGTCGAGGGTCGAGGGTCAAGGTTGTAGATGATCGGTAATAGTTTTGCTCTATCGAACATGCATCGCTCCATTACTTCTCATGTCTCTGGCTTCGGGTGCGCGTTCAATAATGCTACTAGTTCGTCATAAGTTTTCCCCACTGGCTTAGCAGGAGCGTACAAATTTTTAAATAATTTGTACACATCCTCGTCACAATTAGTTGCTGTGATATTCTTGACGGTGAGATACAGCTCCAGCTCTCTTCTCTGTATCACTCTATATAACTTCTCTGTCTCGCCGATTTACGACCTTTGCTTTCACCAATTCTACTAGTTGTGTTCTTAAAGTATCCCTCATCTCCGAGTCTTGAACTTGCACCCCTCTCTTTTTCAATTCGTGTATAATATCCTCTATTTCTAAATGATATGCTGTATTCATCGTAATATTCTCCTCAGAATCTCGATCGTTCCTGTTAGATGTATCCGCCATAGACCGTCTTCTTCGCACGTCGGCTTTCCAAACTCACTTTTCCTCGTCGGAATCGCGCATCGTCGCTAGCTAGAACTCGTTGCTACTCATCGAATTTCTCCGAAAATCACGTCGCCAGTTGCAAGGTATCGCTGTTCGTAGATAAGAGAGGATCCGGAAATCAGATAGCCGTGTGCTTACTTAGTCGCGGAGTCAGGGAGTTATAGCACAAACAAACAGCACTTTTTTCCACAGTCAGTTTTATTGTTGTAATGTATAGTTGACGATGTCCTGATTATGGGATAAAATAATCTAGAATGGATCTGATCGGGAACATTATTTTTTTTGCAACTTTAGTGCAAAAAACGCATTTTTTTTTTACTTTCATCGAAACAGCTTTGTTATTATTGATTTTACGACAAAATGGCTACACATCAATGTGCATTAGAATTAAGTTTCCTACAATATAGTTTGTTTACAGTTAACTGGTTGAAAACGGTAGTATAATTATAAAACTTCTTTATCGTATAGTGACTAAGAAAATCAACTTTTTAAAGCGAAACTTCACAGTATTTGAGATTTTAGTATGAACAATCAAAAATTTCCAGTCCGAACTTGATATTTGAAAATGGCTGCTTGTTGCAAAATTATTAATTAAAGACTTTCAGTTACTGTAGCATCTAAACCCGCTTATGAAAGTTGATCAAAGAACTTCTAATCGATTGTTTATAACGTACTTAATAATTGCTAACAAGCTTTTTTTAACCAATATTTCACAACATTTTTAACAATAAATGTATTTTGCTAGGCTTTTATCTCAGTTAATTTTAAAGTTAAAAAGATGCGGTAAAATGCATCTTAAGGGGTTATGACAGTGTTAAAATTTTGAAGATACCCATTTTTTTTTATTCACTTTTTTCATAGTTAATAGTCTGTAGAATATGGTCCTGAAAGCCGTTTTTGGCTAAAAAAATTTTCCTCGAAGATATCAACAAAAAACTAACAAATCTGTTTCAAGTAAATTTTTGAAAAATCGTAATTTTTAAATATTTTAATTAGGCCAAACTTGTGGAAAGGATTGTTCTAACCCACTTTTTACAGAGTAATTTCATGAGAAATCTTACTGAAAATATGACTTAAAAACCGTTTTACAAACCGTTGTTTTCTCAAGAGTTATTAATTTATTTCCGTAAAATAAATAAAATCTGTAAAATTAATTTTTCTATGTGTGATTTTATGTTACTAATCTCAATGTGTTAAAGTAAAGGCATTCAACAAATTTGAATTTGCCACTCGAATAGGTTGTGCCTCACAGCGTCTGGTCAAGAATGAAGATTTCTGTTTGATCGGTATAGTAGAATTTTCTGTAAAGCAGCAGAAAGCAGCCAAACAGCTGTTTTTCATCCAAGACACTAGATCAGTGCAGTTAGTCTGCTAGCTGCTGTAGCAATGCTTATAACCTTAGTGGTGTTGCAAAAGTGCAAGAGCTTCTGCAGAGTAGAAAAATTATTCAGATAAGTATTGGAAACTAATTAGTAATAACAGTGTTCATAATGAGCTTTTTCTTTGTTGGTTTATTTTTTGCTTTTAGGTATACGGGTGCAAGCCAGCAAAATGGGAGCTTATATTTACTGCCTGAAGTATTATTCTGCATACTTTTTAAGAACTTGAAGTGTATTTAATAATGGTAAGTATTGTATGTAACTGTAATTCATAAACATAACTTGATTATGAATAGCTAACGATAATTTTTATTTTATTTGCGAGACAGTGTTAGGGACACTCAGGGGGTAATGTTGAAATCGCGGGGTCACCGATTCCGATGCACTAGGCAAAGAACGTTGGCTTTACCGACGGAGAGCTGGCTTTTGAAAAAATGTACTGCCTTAACCGGTAAGGTGCGAGTCTAAAAGATGTCCTCACCTTCCCAGACAGTGGACTGTGGGGGATAAGAAAGAAGAGAAAGGAGAGAGAGGGTAATAAGAAAAAAAATTAAAAGTGGCATGTTGAATAAAGGTTAGGCATCACTTGCTAGGTCTCTGAGGCTGCAGGTGTATAATCCCACCATATTATTTAATTATCTGTTCACAGTGCGGAAAATGGATTTATCTGCACAAAATGTATTTTATTATGTCAAAAATTGATTTCTGCATTAAAAATTTATACCCTTTTAAAAATTTGTGTCCGTGCTAAAGATTTGTCCCCTTTTCAAGATGTATACGCGATAACGAAATTTTCCCGCATTTAAAAATATTTCCATGCTAAAGTGGTATGTCCGTACTAAAGATTTGTATCCACGTTAAAATAGTATGTCCGATCTAAAGATTTGTGTCCGAGTTAAAGCAGTATATTCACGCTAAAGCTAATCTCCGCGTGAAAAATTTATGTCTGCGCTAAAGTTTGTGTAGTCTGCCGGGACTAGTGGGAGGAGAATCCACGCTTACTCAGTCACGAACGCGTGACCCACTTTTCTATGAAGAATTGAAAATTTCTAGTCCGGTCTTGTTATTTGAAAATGGCGGCTTGTTGCAAAATTATTAAGTAAAGACTTTCAGTTACTGTAGCATCTAAACCCGCTTATGAAAGTTGATCAAAAAACTTCTAATCGATTATTTATAACGTAACAATCCAACAAACACTGCTAAAATTCTTTTGTTGTTCTTATCGATCTCTCCGAGGCAATAGTTTAGAAAGGGTTTAAAAAAATTAAAACTCCTTTCTTTTAAGAAACGACGTTTCGGCGATCATTGCGCCCTCATCAGGAAAATATTGGAGCACATTTGATTTGTGTACATCTCGATAATCCTTTCCCCCGGCTAGTTAACAGCGGGGGAAGAGAGAGACCGAGTGACACAGCTATTATTTATACGCTTTGTCACTCGGTACTTCCGAGACAGTAGCTGACAAAGCGGTATAAATAATAGCTGTGATTATGATCGCCGAAACGTCGTTTCTTAAAAGAAAGGAGTTTCAATTTTTTTAAACCCTTTCTAAACCATTGCCTCGGAGAGATCGATAAGAACAACAAAAGAATTTTAGCAGTGTTTGTTGGATTGTTACGTTATAAATAATCGATTAGAAGTTTTTTGATCAACTTTCATAAGCGGGTTTAGATGCTACAGTAACTGAAAGTCTTTACTTAATAATTTTGCAACAAGCCGCCATTTTCAAATAACAAGACCGGACTAGAAATTTTCAATTGTTCATCGAAAAGTGGGTCACGCGTTCGTGACTGAGTAAGCATGGATTCTCCTCCCACTAGTCCCGGCAGACTACACAAACTTTAGCGCAGACATAAATTTTTAACGCGGAGATAAGCTTTAGCGTGAATATACTACTTTAACTCGGACACAAATCTTTAGATCGGACATACTATTTTAACGTGGATACAAATCTTTAGTACGGACATACCACTTTAGCATGGAAATATTTTTAAATGCGGGAAAATTTCGTTATCGCGTATAAATCTTGAAAAGGGGACAAATCTTTAGCACGGACACAAATTTTTAAAAGGGTATAAATTTTTAACGCAGAAATCAATTTTTGACATAATAAAATACATTTTGTGCAGATAAATCCATTTTCCGCACTGTGAACAGATAATTAAATAATATGGTGGGATTATACACCTGCAGCCTCAGAGACCTAGCAAGTGATGCCTAACCTTTATTCAACATGCCACTTTTAATTTTTTTTTCTTATTACCCTCTCTCTCCTTTCTCTTCTTTCTTATCCCCCACAGTCCACTGTCTGGGAAGGTGCGGACATCTTTCAGACTCGCACCTTACCGGTTAAGGCAGAACATTTTTTCAAAAGCCAGCTCTCCGTCGGTAAAGCCAACGTTCTTTGTCTAGTGCATCGGAATCGGTTACCCCGCGATTTCAACATTACCCCCTAAGTGTCCCTAACACTGTCTCGCAATTCCGCCCACGCTTACACCTGTGGAGCAAGAGAAAACCTGAAATTACACTGAATGAAAATTCCAGGGAAAAACCCGTCTCAAAACGGACGGAGTTCCAGTCCTTTTACTGGGAATCGAATCTCGACCCCTAGAACGGTTTTGATTGTATGCCTAGCATGCTAACTATGCAGCCAACACCACTCTATCTGTGGACAAATAAATATGGATTAGATAAGTTACATTTACTGCGGACAAATAAATTTTGTGTGGATAGGATAAATTTGGCCTGAACTCAACAAATACTTCTTTTTAATGTGGACACATTTTTAGCGCAGACAGATATGTTTAGCGCGGATAAATATATTTAAAACGGACAATAAAGTATGTATATTAAATGATCAAATCAGTGATAAAGATAATACAATCGTTGCAGATTCTTTGCCATTTAAAAACTTAACTAAGCAGCAAATTCAGTAGAACCCGTCATAAAAAGTATATGTTGAAAAATCTTTAAAAGAATCGGCTTTTAGGAAAAGTAATAAAACCAAAGATCGTCTATAACAACGTCCAGTTCAGAAAAATTCAAAGCCAAAAGTAAATAAAGTTACTTCAAAAAAATTGTTTCATACTGCAAAAGTACAAATAGTATTTTGAACGAACCATTTCAAGTAGAATATAGTAATAGGTATTCGGATATGAGAAGTTTTCGAGCTAAACAAAGTTCAATAACAGGCATATCAGAAGATATTTTACCTACATTTGATCAAGGGTATAATTCATTGAGTAATATATTTTTAAAGAATATTGATGATAATAAGTAAACACCGCGAAAATCTTGAAAAATCAGAAATCTAAAATTTGATAAGTTTTTAAATAGAATAGTAAGTGAAATTACTGCAGTAGAAATTCAAAATAATACAGATATTTCGAACGGGTTTAGAATGACAAATATCTGACACATTCAATAATAGATCTTTTATAGAACAGCAGCTTGAAAAATCCAATACTGATTTAATTGATTTAAATAACAGAACAAGTGGAAAATTTAGAAGCAAGAAAATTTCAGGATAATAGTACAGTTATTCAAGTAGAAACAGCTTCAATTTAATTGTTTAAAACTGACTCTATCGCTCGATGATGGTAGTTAAGAAGGTTAATAAAAATGCGTCTCTTCGAGCCAAAATGGTTTTTAATACGCCAGACGTTTCAGGGTATTGTACCCCCTCATCAGTGGCTAAGCAAATATTATTAAAATTTTACATGAACAAAAGGAAAAATACAGTAAACTAAAACAAGTTAAAAAAATTACCAAAAATCCAATAAATTGAGTCGTCTACTACATTGACAAAACAAGAAAACGCAGACGGCGCTAGAAAATTACAAATTCGCAAAATTTAAAGTAAAAATTTACAATAGGAAATTTACAAAAGTTACAATAATCGTTACAAAAATGAACAACTTACAAGTGTGACGCTCGAAAAACTTAAACAATAGGAAAACCACACGACCGGTGCCACTCGGTGGTAATGTGGCACCGGCCAAGGACAAAAGTCAACTAAGTTAACGGCCAAAAATCGATCTTATATATATGTTACAATACATACGTCGGGCAAGGTTCTAATACAAATGAAATGCATATAAAGTGCAAAAATAAAGCGAATATCGCAGCCACGAAAGCCTCAGAGCTCGCTAAGTGTATCCGGAACACATAACGCAATAGAGGTGATACGAGCTGTTATTCATGTAGTAGAGCGGGGAGCCCGCGCCGCTCCGCGTGCGACGCCCCTACCATGACTGTATCACTATATAGTACAGTATGGCCGGGCCGTTGCCACGGCAACCCGGCTCTCCCACTCCACCTCCACGACCTCCCACTTGGGCTGTGCCGCTCCGGCCCGCCAGCCAATCACCATTGAACGCGTGTTGGCTGAACTGAAGAGAGCGCGAAGCGGTGAGCCACCTCTCTCCGCATCCTAGACTCCTGGTACAATCTGCTCGCTACCGAGCCTCCGTAATCACAACATTTGTCAATTAAAATTTATTCGGACTAACTTTTAGATTGGAAATAACATTCTTATAACTGGCTTTGAGGTGGCACTATTGTTTAAGTTTTTCGAGCGTCACACTTGTAAGTTGTTCATTTTTGTAACGATTATTGTAACTTTTGTAAATTTCCTATTGTAAATTTTTACTTTAAATTTTGCGAATTTGTAATTTTCTAGCGCCGTCTGCGTTTTCTTGTTTCGTCAATGTAGTAGACGACTCAATTTATTGGATTTTTGGTAATTTTTTTAACTTGTTTTAGTTTATTGTATTTTTCCTTTTGTTCATGTAAAATTTTAATAATATTTGCTTAGCCACTGATGAGGGGATACAATACCCTGAAACGTCTGGCGTATTAAAAACCATTTTGGCTCGAAGAGACGCATTTTTATTAACCTTCCTAGCTTCAATTTAAGCTATTAAACGTCAAAATCGAATCACTGGATCAAAAGTTATGACAATTTGAAAAATGTGCTTAGGTTTGACTTTCACGAAATAGCTCGATTTTTCCAAAAACCAGACATTTTTCCCTTGCTTCAAATCCTTGTTACTATCGATCCAATGCTTCGATTTTAACGTTTAATAGCTCAAATTAAAGATCTATTCCTCTACTTTTTGGTTTTCAAGTCTTAAATAAAATTTTTTTATCCATTGACCTATATATATGCTTAAAAGTAGACCGGTTTTTTGAAAGCATAGATATAGCTCACTACAAATATTTAGAGTAGTCAGTAAAAAAGTAGAGGAAAAGAGCTTTAATTTAAGCTATTAAACTTTAAAATCGAGTGACTTGATCAAAAGTAACGAGGATTTGAAAAAAAGTGAAAATCACGCGAGCCCTATAAGTAATTAGATGTATTGATACGTGCGTAGCTCGTGACCAGTGCATCCGATTTCAAAAATTTTAGGCTCAATTTAAAGCTCTTGAGCTGCACTTTCTTTCTATATATAACAAGTATAGCGCCAAATCCCACAGAATCCACAATATACAAATAATACCCTCGACAGTAAAAATAAAAAAGAAAATCTATGAACAGTTTTGGATTATTTCGATCGGAAAGCCGGTAATGGATAATCAAGTAACTCGCACGGTTTCTTATTCAGAGGGGTCTCAGAAACTAGAAAAAATAGGTCTGGTAAGTGTGCCCTCGCGAAAATTTTTGCAAATTACAGGACCCTAGAAGTTTCCAGTATCCTGTGAAATTACTCATATAATAGAAAACTTATCACGGAGATCCAAAGTCATAATTGCCAATATTTTACCTTGGGAACGTAAAGTTTTTGTTTACTTTAAAAATTCTATCTAAATTTAAATTTATTGAGTATAAAACTTTTTAATGTTTATAAAAATTTAGTTATAAATGATCTTTTTATAAAGTAATGTATGAAAACGATATTAGAATGTGTGTGTGATCTAGCTATCTTAAACCTATAAATAATAACATAATTTCACATTCTAATTTAGTATTGACAATTATAAGAATTTAATTATTTCTTAATACTTAAAAGCTTGAAATACATTTCCCAGATTTTTTTCACAGAAATAAATTACAAAATATTTTACTACCTTGTGATTTACTACCAAAAAAATGATTTACTATCAAGCTTTTTCTGCAGCTGCAATTTTTTATTACCTCAACTAATTTAATATACCTTTAGTTAAAGCAACTTGCCCAAAGAAGTTAATTAACATAACTTTGATGTCAACGTCAACTTTAGTATTAACTACTTCTCCTCGATATGAGACACCTGCGTTATTTACTAATATATCTACCTTACCATAAACTTTCAAGACTTTGGTTACTTCCATAGGTAAAGAATTAATTTCAGTTAAGTCTAAAGGCAGAATAACAGGTATTTGTGTTGGAACAGTCTAAAATTTAATCAGTTTTTTAGTATTTGCATATATTATTGACAAGTTTTTTGTTACTACGTCCTTATTGAAAAGTATTACATGATAGAATGATTAATAAAATAATTTACTATATGACATTCTTAGGAACTACTTTCTCATGATAATAAATTAATAAATATAACCTTAAGAGGAAGAGATAAAAAATATATTAATGATATTCTACTATATCATTATATTTTTAAATTATTCTTATAACAAATCGAAAGCATAGTGGTATCTTATTAATATTGTTGATCCTAAACAAAATCAATTTACAGAATAAATAACATAGGCTGATTTGTTAGTTTGTTGCTTATTATATCTAATGTCCCACGTTTTTATCTCATTTACTGATGTGTGTGTGTATGTGGGTGGGGGGGGGTTAGATGCGTGTGCGTGTGGGTAGGTGGGTGGGTGAATCGGAGAGTATATATGCGTGTGTGTGCACGCATGCGTGCATGCCTGTAGCTTTATTACATTTACTAATTAACGTGTTGATTGTGCAATGAAGTGACCGAGTTTTGAATGCCTTAATACCAACTCAAAACTCTCGTATCAGTAAAGGCATGTGCCATTTTTGTAATCTATATTTTGGTGGTGAGAGTTCAATGGCGACACACAATGGCCCACATTAATTATTTTACAAGTTCCTTGATCGATGCCGAGTCTTTAGAAGCTTTAGACTCGATCTAGTCCAGGATTCAGGGAGTTTAAAATAGGACCATATCAAAAAGTTCGCGACAGACATTTTTTATTCCTCAAATATCGTAATAGTAATTTACTGAAAATAAGTTTAAAGTCTCGACTTCGGGCCAGGTCGGGAACATTGTTATTATTACAAAATAAATTTCAAAAATACATTTTTTTTAGTTTTTCTGAATTAACTTTTTTGTTCATCGTTTTATGTGAAAAATGTAGAATGAAAGTTGATCAGAATTGAATTTTCTAGAAGATACATGTATTCCCGAATACACAATTAACTTCCTTTATCGCTAAATTTTTAAACAAAGAAATTTTTTCATATTGCCACAATTTTTATAAAAAATGATTCTTTTTTGTCGGATAAGTATTCAAACATGACTTTTAGAATAAACAACATACATACTGTTTAGAACTGGTGGAAGGGTGCGGTACATCCCACTGGGGGAGGGTCGAGTCCGAATTACTAGGCGACGCGACGACCATACTCGATGACTTTGCCAATGAGGTGATGGATAGAGCTGTCTACTATGTAGCGCGGGCTCTCTCTTCCGCCGAGTGACTGGTTTCTCCGTGCCACCTCTCGCTTGCGTATATGAACCTGATTGCTCGGTTAGTTGCTTTTCGGCTTTGTAGGCGGATTATTCTTGTATTTTTAATCCAGGTGTGTATTGATCTCGATTGCGGTGGTATTAACTATTTCTGCGTATCTACTTTCGGCGACATGAACAGTTGGCTCTTATCCTTCTCAGATGTCGCATCAACATTCGCCACACCGAGATTTGATAGTCTCTGTCGGTAGAAAGTGTAAGCGGTGGATAATTTGAAATTTATAGTTATTAGTTTTATTTTGTTATTTTAGAAATTCTTATTGACTTTTCAATTTTTAGTGCTGGTTGAAGTTACGATCAGCTCGTGCTTGCCGTAGATTCTTCCGAAATGTTTTGAAGTTTTGTTGTATTTTTATATTATGTATTTATTTGACTGTTTAGTTTTGATTTAAGTTTTTAGACAATTTATAATTTATAATTTTGTAATGATTGTAAATAATCTGTGTGTAGCCCTGATGAGGAGTCCAACGTTTGACTCAAAACGTCGGCATTAGAATAAAGATACTGTTGGCTCGAAGTGATGGATTAACATTAATTTTTCAGAAACAACATGCACATTAAAGCCCAATCTTGATATCTCAAAATGGCGTCCTTTTGCAAAATTATTTAGCCTAATATTTCAAATTCATCTGTAATTTGCCCATGGAATGATAAACGGATTCAACCGTGTTTAATCGACAGCTTATAAAGTACTTAATAAACGTTAAGAAGGAATTTTCTTAAAATTAATATTTAATAATAATTTTAGCAAAAAATAGTTGTTATTTTTGCCAATTCTAAAGTTAGAGAAACGTGGTACAATGCACCTTAAAGTGCATAAGAAATCATAAATTGTCATATAAATTTGTTTAAGATCCAACCAATAGGAACTGAGGTACGGATTTTTTTTCAATCGATGATTACGCCGAAACTACTTGTCGTTTCTAGATTAAATTTAGTACAGTGCTTGCTGAAACAATACTCTAAATGATAATATTTTTTCCAATAGCTGCACATGGCTTCGTTCATCTAAAATGATGGATGAGCAATTGGAAATTTTCGCGTGCCGTCGCGCGACTCTCGGGCCGAGCGGCGAACTGGATTCGTATACATTAGTAATATGGTGACACCATGACGAATGCAAACAAATTTGACCTTGACCTCAGTGACCTCTCGTTCAAGTCAATTTAGTCAAGATTATATTTATTAACAATGACCATGGTGCGGAGTTACTTGTAAGAGACCCCTTTCTCTATCGATTCCTTCTCGCTATAATAGCAAGCCACTCTGAAGAGGCCTCTGCTCTCTACAGCGCTTTTCGGCTGACGCGCTTGGTTT
Source organism: Philotrypesis tridentata (assembly GCA_018906965.1). Classification (NCBI taxonomy): domain Eukaryota; kingdom Metazoa; phylum Arthropoda; class Insecta; order Hymenoptera; family Pteromalidae; genus Philotrypesis; species Philotrypesis tridentata. Next base: position 83,968 of record JACCIB010000556.1, read on the forward strand.
GATAAACCGATCTCGTCGTGCTCATTGGGACACGTATAATATAATTTTTATATTATTTTCTGTCCGGAAAATTTAATATATATATATATATACATCTTCTATATATTATATAGTTGTAAGGAAAAGTGCTGGCCTGAACCCCCTCATGCTCCCCTTCACTGCCCCCCCCCCCCTCAAAATGACACATTATTACGACATTTTTTGGTCGGCCCCCTTGTCTGCGCCCCCCTCACACCCTTTAAAAAGTTCCCCTCTTATTCCCCCCCCCCTCAAAAGGCTCGGTTTGCGAGTCATGAAAAAGGTTGCTAAAATTCTCTATGGATTGTTGCATTGTACCATTTCACCAAATCAAGAAGCGCTTCCCGTAAGATTTTTACAAGACTTATAATTATTTGGAGCATAGATATACACATTTGTTACAAGTCTATTTCAAATTATATTCGTAGTGAAAATTCGTGGTGAAAAAATCTATCATGCTGTTAGAAACTTTATAACCTTTAGATATACGCGCATATGCGAATTCTGTTTTGCCTTAATTCGAATATCGTGAATTGCGCATAGGAACCTGCAGCAACTTCATGGTTATGGTTGTTTGTTTTGATTTTAGTTTTCCGCTTACAGCTGTCGGATGGGCGGACCTAAACCTAATGCAAATTTTGTTAACTTATCAAATGATATACATTTACACGTTGCTCAAGAAAGCAAAATTCATTTTAATTCTACGTATACTAAATTGAATAATGATCAAAAATTAATATTTGAAAATGTTACAAATAACAGTTACACTATGCGATTCATTGACGGTTCAAGAGGATCAGGAAAGACATACTTATACAAGACATTAATTCATTACTTTTTATCATTACAAAAAAAATTGTATCAATGGATTCGACAGGTATTGCATCTACCTTACTACCAATGGGTATAACGAGTCATACAGCATTCCGTTTACCTTTAGATTTAGACAGTATTGAAATTGCATGTTTAAAATTAGCATCAGATAAGAGAAAATTCAGAGAAGCAGATGTATTATTTGGGATGAATCCTCAAAGAGGTGATTTTCGACAAATACTTCCAGTTGTAAAAACAGTTATGAAAATGTAATCTAAGTAATCTATGAATTTCTAGAAGGCTATGGATAAGTTTAGTGTAGTGTTTATAATGATCGTTTATATATTCCTTTATAATGACTTATTTATAGCCTTCTACAAATTCATAGATTACTTATAACCGTACATTTTTTATCGATTTATATTGATATTCAATTTACCTTTCTTAATTGCTTTTCTGAAACACAAAATGGAAAAAAACTGCGATTTCAAATGCGATGAGAAAAAAAACCAAGACTGCCATTATTTTTCACTCGTTTCGGCACATAAAGTCAAAAAAATGATCATTCTAAGTATGATAGAACCCGAGATATTTCAAAATTTGAAAACAAAAAAATGAAATGAAAAATAATAATAATAATAGTAAAACAATAATAAGTATTGTCGGCCCACCCAGACTCTCTCGCGCACAGCCAGTCCCCGTCCGCTGCGCCTGCCGCTCTGCAACCCGCTGGCGCGCGCTCAGTAGGGTCGAGCGCCGGCAGTACCGCGCGCGGCTGCCAGGCGGCGGAGACGGGATTTTTGGTTTTCCATACGAAAGTTGGGACTCCCGCTCTATAAGTACGCCGGCCGAACTGAGGCCTGGCACTCACTTCCCACCCTCCTACCGGGTGAGCTGGTCCACATCAGCGACGTAGCGGGTGTTCGCACTATGCCACAATCGTCCCTGACATTTTTGGTGGATAATATACGCTCACTCTTAAATAAATAATTGTTTATTTATTTAATTCTCCCTCTCTCCACCCAACTGCCCATGCCGTCCGTCTCTACTAGAGAACTGGAGGCCGAGCTCGAGCTTAGCCAGATTTATCTGGCAAGGGCGAACCGGGAGATCATCCTCCTGCGGCACCAGCTTCGAGCAGCGACAGCGGCAGCAGACCAAGCAGCAGCGACTGCAGCCCCACCACCCCCGCCAGAGAGGACTCTGGTCAGCAGCGCCGTGCAGGCGACGCCGCACTTCAGGGACTTCGGGGCGCAGACGACTCCAGCGAGCATCCGAGCCGCCTTCAGGACGCCGAGATCGGCCGCCGCCTTTCGCCCACCGGTGGAGATCCCGCCGCTGGACGACACGCTCTCGGCTGAGTGGCCTGGCCACGAAGAGGGCCTCGAGCTTGAGGTGCGCAGCCACCTCCAACAGCCGGCCTGCCGCAGCGACCTCTCTCCGCCACCTACCGCTTCCTGGAGCCGAGCGAGCCGCCTACGGTGCTCAACTCCGTGATCCAGAAGATCGCGGCGAAGCGGGCGAAGCAGTCCACGCCGAAGAGAGTCGGCTTCTTGCCATCTCCGACGGTGCGCAAGAGGACGGCCCCTCTTCCCCCCGGGCGCTCAGTCCCCCGGGTCATCAGTGTGGAGTCGATAGACATGCCGCTCCTGCGCTGATCCCTTCGTCTCCTCGCGGAGGCAAGGAAGCGTGCATTCGGGCTATGGGCGGGGCGCTTTCTTAAGCGCCTGAAGCCAATTTTTGTGTGAGTCGGTCCCCTGGACTGGCTCCACAACCCAATTCAAACATAACCCCGGGAGTTCACTCCCCCTTCCCCCCTTTGCGACCGGGTGGTGTAGCCAACACTGAGTTGGGCGGGCTCTCTCTCGTCCAGACTCCCTCTAGAGTCGACGTGTGGAGGCTGAGCTGTGTCCGCTCCACACGCAACGAAGAAGCTAAACAGTCGGACGTGACTGCATCGTGGGACTTCGAGAGTCGACGAAGTCACCGCCGCATACGAGCAGCCCAACCGCATCCCCGTTCTTTCCGTCACCGAGCCACGGTGTAAGCGTGACATCACTCCGTTCGCCTGCCGCCCTTTCCAGGGGCGCCAGCGTTAGCCCCGGGAGCACCTCGCTTACATCATAAGGACTTAAAAATAAAGAAAAGACAAAAATAGGAAGGAAAAGAAGGAGTTTGTGAAAACCCGTGGACCAAGATGGTATGTTAAACGGTGTCACAACTCTCCTAACAGGCCTGAGCGTATGATGGAAATCAATAGAGCCCAGCAGATTAGCCGGGCTAGCTCTGCTGAAGAGCTTTTTAAGTAAGCAGACAGCGAAGTAGTTCCTCTGCCCTGCTGTGGTGAGCCAGTGCAACTCACGCCGGCATGGGGAAATGTGGTCGTCCCTTCTAACACCATAGATATAACGTATATGAGTATTAAGTATTCTCTGCAGTTGTAAGTCAAGTACCTTCGGAAGGTCACAGTAGACGAGTCAGTAGTAATAAAGTATCGGAAATAGTAGCGTCGAGAGAGAGAGAGAGAGAGAGAGAGAGAGAGAGAGAGAGAGAACCACCCCGATCAAGCTTCAAATTCATAATCGAATTGACGAACATCAATCAGAAGTTTTTTAATTAACAAAGATGAAGAAAGAGAACTTCTCGAAAATGCTCTACTCAAAGAATTCCGTACATTAACTGCTAAATAAGGACGCGTTTGTGATTTATTACTCAAACTCCAAAATGAGGATACCATTCATTAGGAGATAGCGAATCGTATTACTAAGGCTGTGCATAAAAATACGATAAAATTGGATAAGGTGCGTGCACATTTAGGTTATTTACGGGTATAACTTTAGGTAGATTGAGAAATATACAACATGATAATAAAATAATTAATATGAACATTGATGATATATTAACTACTTTATGTGCATTAAATATTTGATTATATATATCATTACTGTATAACTACATAGTTAACAATAAAAACCAATTAAATTTACTTTATGTCAAACAATATTGATTATACCTCAATCTCTTTCTCGCTCAGATTAACTCATGTGCGCATTGATTGATAGACATTATCACGTACTACCTTCAAGGAGGCTACACAACTTTTTAGAAGCTGTCAGTCGTAGTCACGAAAATTACAGCAACAGACTAACGCATCTACATAATGAATAAACTGCAACTGTTGAGAATCGTGCTACCAGTCTTGAACATCGTGCTTTTATGCTCGCCAGCAGCCCGCTACTCAGCACGCTTCTGCAAAGATTTAAATGTATAACAGGTTTCTGCAGTCTACGTACAATTATGATTTTATTCATTCGTGGTTTTTTTGAGAGCGAGACTGACATTATTCATGTTCTTGGCGAGAGCATTCAGCGTTATGGAATGTAGCCTGCCTGGCAAGTCAAGGACATCATACACCAGTATCAACTAATTTCAGGTCATTTAAAACTTCCAAAATTCATATTAGTCAGCAAGAAATATGTAAATTTTAACCTTTTACATATCTTGATAATATGATGGCTGATCGCAAAAGAAATACCATGATTGAGCTTGTTCAGTTGAATAATAATAATGAGAAGGAGGAGGAGATGTTGGGAGAGAGGCCAGATATTGTTGTAAACCTTAAAATGTCGGCTACTGAGCCACAATAATCTTCAGAAGATGGGGCCACTTGCAACGTAATCACAACTTCGTCCACTGGTTCTATTGCTCCGAATTCAGACGAATCAAAAGTAATTACGACTGCTGAAACTATGGAGATTGATATATCTTGGACCATTACACCAGAGCTATCTACGCCGTACATAACAATCCCTCTCAAGGAGAATCCTGATAATGAGGATAATGGTAATGTAAATAATAAAGGAATCAGTGCTCTAAACAACGAAGAATATCATCATCGCAATACTTCACTTCTTTTTCCTCAAGTTCTGCCACTTTAAGCGGTGAGAAAACATCAGGCCATACCACTGGTGATGATGACGATGACAACGACGAGGCCAGTGAATGTAAGCATTTTATATACTATTGAGAATGGTGAAATACATATACAAAAAATAGGTGATTATTAAAAAAAATCTATAGTAGCTATCTGAAAACTTTCACGGTTAAAATGTTGATATTTTAATTCTCTTCAAAATGGTTTTTGTACCATTTAAAAATATGCAAAATTACTTTTAAAATACATCAGATAAATAGTTTACTGCTATAAACCTTTGCAGTAAACTATTAACAAAATAAAAACTAATCAATCTCTTCGAATAATTCTTTGTGATTTTTACAAGTTGGCACGATTACGAAGAACTTGACCTGCTGATCATTGCCAAAGATCGATTATTCGCTGAGGTGTGAGTATTTAAAAATTTATTTGATAATTTCAAAAAGTGTAAATATTTCAGATTCTGATAAGTTTTATAAGTTGCGCAAACATACCTTCAAGACATGTGAAAAATGTACTATTTTTCAAAATTTCAAGTGCATCGAAAGCATTTTACTCATGTAAACGTTGGAGAACCGAAAAACGTCTTTTTCAATTTTCTAAATAACCTTTCTGGGAAATGGCGTAAAATTTTCCAACAACATGTCTCTAAACATTCTGCATTAACATTTAAAAAGAGTCTATCTATCTCTTCGAGGCAAGTGTTGGGAAAAAGATAAAATTAATTTTCAACCATTTTTCCTTTTCTTCAACGTTTCGGTGATCACTGTCACCCTCTTCAGGAAAACTGTCAATTATATTCAAGTAAATAAATAGATGAGCAGAATAAAAATATTACAATATGTAACTATTGACGACTTACATGAACGGGAGCACAACAGCCGATAGAATCGAACGTTCTCTTCTCCGGCCAATCTAAGGCAGTGGAAGGAGGAGCGAGAAGCAAGGAGACGGACACTTATTGTTCCGGCTTCCTCAGCAACTGTTTCGATAATGAGGAAAGAATAGGTGTAGCCTGCGCTTTTATATCAACGAGGAGTCTCGCAAATTTTCGAGCGATCTGTTTACGAGTCACGTCACGCTAGTCGCTCTCACGCATTTTTTTGTTTGAATTACTTTCTTTATCTTTTATATTTATTTCATCAAAATTGAAACTGTGGTTGAATTTACCCATATAGCCTTCAACCCTGTAGAAATATTGCCTAAATGTTGCATTCGCGGATTGACAGGATTCGATAATATTGCATGAAGGTTCAAAACCTTAATGATACCCTGAAGAAATATAGTTTATGAGCGTAGTGTCCGTTTTTTCATTGCAAAAGTCGCTGAAGTTGTCCAGCCATGGCAATTGTGCAACATTGAGGCAATATTCCACCAAGGATTCTTGAGTTCGTTAGAATACTGTCGCAGTCTTTTTTTCTTTTGTTATAAATTTCTTCGGGCACCCAATCCCTCTGGAATATTGCCTGAACATTATTTTTATAGAAATAATCTTTTTTTACTCTGGGGAACTACATAAAGGTTTTTATAATATTTATGATATCTTGAGAAAGTTTCACACAAAATTGCATTTTTAATATTTTTTTTATTTGTTGGTTTGGCATTCAATATTTACAAAATATTGTTTGAATGTTATGTACACGGAAATGTCAGATTTTCAGCTTGTACACTCACAGTAAGGTTTATGCAATATTCGTGATATATTCGGAAAGGTTTTCACAATATTGTATTTTAAATATTTTTTTTATTTTTTTGGTTTGATATGCAGTATTTACAGAATATTGACCCAATTTTATGTGCACGGAAATGTCAGATACAACTCATAGTAAGGTTTATGCAATATTCCTGATATTTTTAGAAAGGTTTGTACAATATTGTATTTTCAATATTTATCTTTATTTTTGGTATAATATGCAATATTCGCAGAATATTGATTTAAGGTTGTGTTCAAAGAAAATTTCAATTTTATGTTTTTACAACTCACAAAAAGGCTTATGCAATATTGGTGATATATTCAGAAAGGTTCTCACAATATTGGATTTTAAATATTTTTTTTTATTTTCTGTTTGATATGCAATATTTACAAAATATTGTCTCAGTTATGTACACAGAAATGTCATATTTCAGAAAGGTTCTCACAATATTGTATTTTAAATATTTTCTTTATTTTTTGGTTTGATATGCAATATTCACATAATATTGACTCACATAAAGGTTTACGCAATATTGGTGCTATATTCAGATAGGTTCTAACAATATTGTATTTTATATATTTTTTTTTATTTTGCAATGTTTGCAGAATATTGTCTTAATGTTATGTGCACGGAATTGTAAGATATTCAGCCTATGCAACTCACAGTTAGGTTTATGCAATATTCCTGATATATTCCTACTTTGAGTGCTAGTGGCTGGAAATCTGCCATTTTCGTGCACATAATATTGAGACAATATTTTGTCAATATTGTATACCAAACGGAAAAATAAAAAAAATATAAAAATGCAATATTGTGAGAACCTTTCTGAATGTATCACGAATATTGCATAAACCTTTTTGTGAGTCATAAAAAGAGAAAATCGAAATTTTCTTGGAACATAACGTGTAATCAATATTCTGTGAATATTGCATATTCTACCAAAAATGAAGATAAATATTGAAAATACAATATTGTACAAACCATTCTAAATATATCAGAAACATTGCATAAACATTTATCTAGTTCCCCGGAGCAAAAAAAGATTATTTCTATAAAAATAATGTTCAGAAATTATTCCAGAGAGATTGGGTGCATGAAGAAATTTATAAAAAAAATAAAATACTGCGATAGTATTCTGATGAACTTAAGAATCCTTGGTGGAATATTGCCTCACTGTTGCACAATTGCCATGGCTGGGCGACTTTTGCAATGAAAAAAAGGACATTACGCTCATAAACTATATCTCTTCAGGGTCTCATTAAGGTTTTGAAACCTTCATTTAATATTATAGCATCCTGTAAATCCGTGAATGCAACATTCAGGCAATATTTCTGCAGGATTAAAGGCTATATGGGTACTATTGCGTTCATTTATGACATTTTTTTTATTTTCTATGTTCCTCAATACGTGTACAAACACGCCGACGCATATCACAAAGATTTCAAGTCACTTGAACCATTTTACTTTCCATAGTAATTCGGGAAATGATAAATTTTGCAAAATTGTACAAAATCTTCAAAGAAAGATTTTTAATTTTGAAATTGAGGATCTTTGTATCCATATAGAGTTTTTAGAGTCAGAGGTCAAAAATTATATGAATCATTACGAGAAACAAATATTACAATTGTCAAGAATTGTTACAATACATTATAAATAATCAGGATACTCATAACATGAACTATAGAAGTAGACTTAATAGCACACATGAAAACAAATTTAATTCTTTGACGATCGAAACAAATATAAAATCGAGTCAAAAAAATGGTTTAAGAATCTCACGGACGTAGATATACCAGCGAATGTCATTTCTGTAACTGCATTAGGACGAAAATTCAATCCTAATTGTGATCTTAATGAAAATCACATTTTTGAATGTATAAAAACTTAGAAAATTCAATTACAAGTAATGGTGTTCCGTAAAACATTGCAAACAATATTAGAAGTATATTGTTAAATAAAATCCAACATTTTCACAACAAAACTAGACACAAAACAATAGAAGAAAGAAACTTTGAACATAAATTAACGAAAACAAATGATTTCATTAAGAGTCAAAAAGACATTATGTTTACTTTTACGGACAAGGGTAACACGACGGTTGCAATGTACAAAAGCGATTATACTGAAAAAATGGAGACTCTTCTAGCGGATAGAGATACTTACACTACGATTAAGAAAAATCCACTGTCAAAACTACAGGTAAAGGTAAAAAACTTTCTCAATGTTTGGAATGATAATGGTTTTCTTGGCAAGAAATATAGTAGAAAAAACTTACTCAAACAGGTATGATTTTACCAAAAGCATATGGATTACCAAAAATCCACGAAAAAGTTTATTCGTTGTGATCTATTATTTCAACAATAGGATCATCTACATATTTTTTCACAAGGACATTATTTAAAATTCTAAATTTGGATAAGTCATAATTCTGTGTAAAAAATAGTTATGACCTAATCGAAAAAATAAAACATCTAAATGTTCCGGCGGACCATTATATTGTAGGCCTAGATGTGAAATCACTGTATACTAATATTGACAAAGCGTTAGTTAAAAGTCGTATTGAAAAGAGATACACGTGGATAGCTAAAGGATCTAACATTCCGCTTGATGAGTTCTTAGCAGCATGTGAGTTACTTATGGAGAACACGTTCTTTCAATTTAACAATAAATTTTATAAACAACTTTTTGGTACTCCAATGGACTCTCCGATCTCGGGATTATTCACTGATTCAGTCATGGATGATCTCGAGACGTATGCATCTCCAAACTTTCATTCGAACCCATATTTTTTACCGTTATGTGATTGATATTATTACATGTATCCCAAAAACGTAGATTAATGAAACGCTTAATATATATTCAATTCGTACAATAATCGTTTACAATTTATACATGTAATTGAAAGAACTAACTCCATAAGTTTCTTAGACGTTGTGTTGGTAAAGAATACAGGAACAATAATGACTGATTGATACACCAAACCCACCTTTTCTGGTAGATTTATGAATTATCATTTACAACATCCAGAATCTCAAAAAATCGCCATCGTGTACAATCTTATTGATAAAGCTATTAAATTGTCGGACACATGTTTTCATAAGAAAAACATCAATATTGTAAAAAAATTACTAGCTGACAATAATTATCCTGTCAACTTTACCAACAGATATATAAAAAAACGGATTGACAAAATAAATTCAAATGCACAATATCAACGTTGCAATAATGACACAAATCTCCGAAATATTGTTGCTTTACAACACAGATGTTAAATAATTTATAAGAAACCTTCATTTCAACGTTTTGGCGAACATTGTCGCCCTCATCAGGAAAAATTATTTTAGCAGCGTCAGATTTTAAAAAAAATTTTTTTGGGTTTCCCAACTTGCGATGTTCTTGACGTGCGCGGGTTGTTGGTCATATATCCTGCAACGTAGTAAGAACTGCCTTTGCGACCTGGCTCTTGTTAAATCTCTTTGGTTGTTTATCCATTTCTTTGACGTACGAAAAATGCAAACGAAAATCAGTTACGTCAGGTTACGGCTACTGATTTTCGTTCGCGTTTTTCTCCCCAATACCTGAACATTTTGATTCCAAACCGTGTATGCCGATAGGTAATACCGAGACGAAGGGCAAGTATCTCTTGAATTTGCGTAATTCCTTATATTTATTCGATCTCAGCACTTCTTGATCGTACTGTTAGTGACGGGTCATTAGTGGCTATCGGATCCCCTTAAGATAAGACACCAAGAAACTAAAGTACACTAACTGCAGTTTGCTTTAAGTGACCTTCCGTCAGATAAAACATGGCGCTTATCGCGAACTCTCTTGCTCGAGATTAATAATCTCGACAATATCAAACGTCATCTGGCATTCTAAATTCAGTGTGATGGATACATTCAGGTTAGATGCAAATGTGTTCAAGATAAATGCGCTAAATATGTCCACGCATTTTCTTTATCCAAAAACTTATCCAAAATATTGGGCTTTGAAAGCTATGAATTATTATCGTGTGATGGTGACAAGAAAAACTTATAAAGGATGTCAACTTATTCGTTACCAAATTTACTGCAAAGTAGAAGAAGTTCGATAACGATCATTGCAAAATTACACTAACAATCGGCGAAGAAGTAAAAAACAGAAAAAATAATAAGCGCAGTTTTTCAATTAATAACTTACTGTGTCAACATCATTCAATCTTAATCATAATTTTGAAAAAGCAAGTTTACTTTATCGTTTCCTGGCTTCAGTCTCCAACCCCCCCCCCCCCCTCCAATTCCGTTATCGTTCATATTAACAATTACATGCACTAGTTCCAAGACAGCTATAAATTAACTAAATGCTATTCCTTTAACTTCAAAAAATCAACTAAGGCATATATTATGAGCAATCAAAAAAGTTATTGGTACCGGTTATCGACCTGCAATAAACCAGGACTTCTTTTGAGGAAATATATTTAAAAAAATTTCAATTTAATTAAAACTAAAATTAAATATTTATTTGAGAAAAGCAATTTAAACATTTTCAATGTATATACATAATGAATTTCATGTCGAGAAAATTTCCATACAGATAATTTTGATAATTTTATGAAGGAACATATTTTAAGGTTGTAAACCTCACATAGTTTAAAGAGTGTCTGAAGTGAAAGTTTAAGGGGTGGCCAAAATCAGGATTTCAGGAGCGTCAAAGGGAGAGTGGGAAGGAACTGAGCGGAAGTGAGAAGGTGGCGAGGGGAAGTGAGAAGGTGCAAAGGGAAAGTGAGAGGGAGGTGAGAGGAAGTGAGAAGGAGAAAAGGGAAAGTGAGAAAGAGGTGAGAGGGAATGAGGAGGTGGGGTGCCTCTTGAAACGGTGGCGGCGGCAGAGGCGACATATCTTTATAATATAGAGAGATATGTATGCTTAATCGGAATCCTGTAAGTTTACAATAATTAAAAAAAATTCTTAGACACATTGTAGCAAGCCTCAACAGCAATACACAGCATGAATTTTACAAAAATATTTATTTATAAAGGCACGAGAGCACTTTAAATGAAAAATATTTTTTTCAATTGTTAACTAAGCCTGCCACGGCGCGAAAAATAAACTTATTAAAAATCTGAAAATCCCGTTAGAAAGATGTTAAAAATCCGCATTGTTTAAGCATAAGTTTATTTTACTAACTTATACGCCGAGATTCAAAGCTTCAAAGTGTGTGGTCAACAACAGTAGTTGTTTTATCGATATCGCAATTTTTCATTCATCGATGGCGAGTATAACTATTCAGTTATTAAGATGTGAAAGCTTGTATAATAAACCGCAAAAATTCAAAACGAATTCTCTTATATGAAGTCTCGATCCACGCAAATCAAATGTTACACAATCTATCCGATGACTATTCTTCCGAGAACCCAACTCGAGATAATTATATGAATCAAGGGCAACTATCTATAAGAAGGCTTCCGGGTGACGAGCTTATCATAAATTGATGGCTATCTTCATCCAATTTCCACTGAAAAAAATAGGCGCAGAGGTGGAACGAAAATAGCTACTACTCTGGGCTGCACACGAAAATAGCTACTACTATGGGAAAGCTATAAGTTTTGGCCAGAGCTTAAATAATAGTATAGGAGCAAAGCAGATTTTCGCAGCCGATGAAGTGCCATGGTATCACTAAGGTGATTCTTATGTATTTTTGATAAGTCTGAAAATGGTCGGTAAAATAAAGCTAATGAGCAAAAAAATCTGAGAAGTAGAAATCTACCCGCTCTGCCGCAATGAATTTTGAGTCACAATTTCCAATTCGAATTCCCTTGATATAGCTTTAGTTAAAGATTCCCAACATTATTAATAATAACTAGTCTTATATAAATAAAGATAAAAATGAAAAAAATTAAATGATAAAACGAATTTAAAAAAACTTGACATAAGCTTGTTTGAAGAAATGGAAAAAAATTTTTTATTAAAAAAGTGCTCCGCTTAGTTTGTAGTGCAGGTCCTAAGGAGAAAAATGAAATATTAAACTTTTGATTTCATCAAAGCAAACGCTTAGAATAGTGCACACCACAAAAAACTTCAGTAAAATACATGTCTTAATAACAATAAATTTGTGAGATGAAAAATTAATGAATATTTTTAAGAGTTCAATAGCTTAAATCGGAGGTCTCAATTAACACTGTCATAACCCCTTTTGAAAATATCCATTTTTTTTATTAACTTTTTTCACAGTTAATAGTCCGTAGAATATGGTCCTGAAAGCCGTTTTTTGCTAAAAAAATTTGCCTCGAAGATATCGACAAAAAACTGATAAATCTGTTTCAAGTAAATTTTTGAAAAATCATGATTTTTAAATATTTTAATTAGGCTAAATTTGTGGAAAGGATTGTTCTGACACACTTTTTACAGAGTAATTTCATGAGAAATCTTACTGAAAATATGATTTAAAAACCGTTAATCAAACCGTTTTTTTCTCAAGAGTTATTACTTTATTGCCGTAAAATAAATAAAATCCGTAAAATTAATTTCTTTATGTGTGATTTTATGTTACTAAACTCAATGTGTTAAAGTAAAGACATTCAACAAATTTGAATTTGCCACACGAACAAGTTGTGCCTCACAGCGTCCGGTCGAGAATGAAGATTACTGTTTGATGGGTATAGTAGAATTTTCTGTAAAGCAGCTGAAAGCAGCCAAACAGCTGTTTTTCATCCAAGACACTAGATCAGTCCAGTTAGTCTGCTACCTGCTGTAACAATGCTTATAACCTCAGTGGTGTTGTAAAAGTGCAAGAGCTTCTGCAGAATACAAAAATTATTCAGATAAGTATTGTTAACTAATTAGTAATAATTGTGTCCATAATGAGCTTTTTCTTCGTTGGTTTATTTTTTGCTTTTAGGTATATGGGTTGAAGCCAGCAAGATGGGAGTTTATACTAACAATCTGGAGTATTATTTTGCATGCTCTTCAACAACTTCAAGTGTATTTAATAATCGTAAGTATTGCATGTAACTAATTTATAAGCATAACTTGATTATGAATAGGTAACGAAAAATTTTATTTTATTTTCGGCTTCTAAATACTATTATCACACAGTATAATATGCGCGTACCACCAAATATACTTTATTGTATGTATATTTGAGTACCAAAAGTAAATCAAGGTATGCCTGATGATTTCTGTAAGTATAGCTGAGTTCATTTGTACGATTTACATTATAAACTTTAAATGCCTTTTACTCAAATTTAGTTTTTTCATGCTTTTGATGTACTTGCCGCAGCTTTCTGAAGGAACCGTACCATCAATCCTGATGAACCAAAGTGGAAAACCTTCCTTATGAGTATAGTCACAAACTGAGTGGAGCAGAATTGGCAAACATAAGTTCAAAGTGAATGTTACGTATGTTTACATATGTAACATTCACTATAATTACTAATATTATCAATTTATGTTGAATTAATTATATTAAATTTGTCTTTTTCAGGAATCTGTTGCACTTAGTCTGGTCACACTGATGGTCCGGTTCCATCAAAAACAGTCGGCAAGCAAACAAAAGTGATGAAAATCATCATTTGTGGTAAGCAAATACCTATAATTGTTTTTAAATGTTACACTCACTTTATGCATATTATTTATGCATAAAAGTGATGTATAATACTTGCATTTGAAACCAAAAATATAGTTTTTAGAGCACCTATATAACTATTAATTTTTTACAACACTAACAATTTTTCTTTTTTTTCAGGTTTTAACACTGTTATAACCCCTTAAGAGGCACCTGATCCAGCAAACTTCTTTAGCTGTTTCAAATAATGCCATATATTCGGCATGAGTCGAGGAAGTTGCTACAGTAGCTTGTATTTTTTAATTCCAACACATCGTATTATGATCAAATATTTTGAATATCTAACCGGTTCATCACCTGCCTAATCAGAATCTACATAAACATTTAATAAATTTTGATATTGATCATTTCGGTTGTAAAGTAAATAAAGCTGTAATGATACGTTTACATATCTCAAAATTTTCTTTAGATTTTGCCATAACTCTTTATTATTTTTATTTTTAAATCTACTAAATTTACAGCAAAATTTAGATCAGGCCATTTACATAGCATAACATATATTAAACTGCCTATATTATTTCTGCATGGAGCGTGATGATATTCATCAGTGTTTATGGCATTGAAATCTAATTTAACAGGTAATGGAGTTCTTAATAAATTACAATCAATCATATTGTATTTACGGGAAATATTTTGTAAATATGTACTTTCATCTAATGTCATTGTATCATTTTTACGTTCAACATTTATTCCTAAGAACAATTTCATTTCATTCATAGCTGTCATTGATGATTGATTTTTCAAATAATCTTTAGAATTATGCATCGTATTTACACTATACGTTGTGATTAAAACATCATTTACATATAATTTTATATAGATGTTTTTGCAGATATGATTCTTATTTAGAAAATATAAACAGCGATCTACAAAGGAGTTTATAAAAACGTGTCCTGTTAATCTAACTTCGATAAGTTGAAACCAGCATCTGCTGATTCTTTTAGGCCGTATAGTGCTTGTTTAGCTTATATATATGACATACTTACATATGTATATCTTCCCTTTCAATAGACCATTTAAAAATGCTGTTTTTACGTCCATTTGTTGATTTAATAAATGATGTTGATTTGCAAAGGCGATCATTACCTTAAAAGTTTTAATTGTATAATATTGTTGACTGAAATCTTTTTCAACTAGTCTTGCTTTATGTTTAAACGGGTCTTCTTTTTCAATCATTTTAATATTAAACACCCATATGCAATCAACAATATTTTTATTATTTGGATGAGCATTTATATCCCATGCTTTATTTTGCAATAGCAATTTAATTTCATTATTTATGGCAATCTCCTACTGAATTTTATCACTTTGTTCGTTTATCTCATTATATGAACCAGAAATGCCTGTTGTCGACGATACATAAACGTGGTAAATCTCCTCATAATTTATTTAAGGTTGCAATTTTATTTTTTCACTTTGTCGTAACTCAGGAAATCTCTTCATAAAAATCAATAAGAACTTCGATCTTTTGATTATTTCGCTTTCTTGATTCTCGCTGATTTTTGTTTCATCAGCTTTAATTCGTTTTGTTTGAACGTGATTGTCTTCAAAGGCATTATTTGTCTGTACAAGATACGTCTTGAAGTTTTAAAATTAACTTCATCGAAAATCACATCGCGTGCTATAATAAAATTATTAGTTTCAACATTTAAGACTTTGTATCCAATTTTCTCATAGCCAGCTAAAATTCTTTTAATACATTTTTTATCAAATTTACTTTGTCTATTTTTGGCATGAATGTACACGGTGTTGTCGGTAGTTTTTAATCGATTTATTTTTGGTTTTCTATTATACCAAAGTTGAAAGGGAGTTTTATTCTCTGCAATAGCTTTAGTTAGGGTTATGTTTATAAAATATGTAGCCGTTACGATATCTTCTCGCCAATACTCTTTTTTGAGTTGAGCTCCGTGAATCATGGCGCGGGTTTTCTCTAAGTGTTCTGTTCATACTCTGCTTTTGTTGTGGCGTATACGCGTTCCTCGTTATATGCAGTTAATTCGTTCCTGAAAAATCCACGTATAAAAAAATTACGTATAAAAAAGCAGTAGTTTTATGGGAAATCGGGTAATTCCTGCCTCGACCAGACAAAAACACACGATTTTCACAAAACAATGAATTTTTTTATTGAAAAAATCGGTCACATGATTTTGTTTTGCTCGCCGCATTAAATCTACTTGCAATTCTTTATATGGATTCACAGCCTCTTCAAAATCATATGTTGTATAACCTTCGCATGTCATATGTATATGGAACTGTTCGATTGTATTGCATACCATTCTGTACACAAAATGCTTTTAATTCATTTGACAAATATTTAATCCCATGATCGCAATTTAAATTTCCGATTTTTTACTTAAAGTGAGTTTCACTTTTTGTTACAAAGTCTTGAAATGCATTAAAAAGTTCAGATTTATCTTTAATGATGCAAACGATCGTATAGTATGTAAATTCATCAACAAATGTAACAAAATAATTTTTATCAATTATCGATGGCTTAATTGGACCACTTAGATCAGAGTATATGACAAACAAAGGTCTCGTTATATGACTTCTGTCTCTTTCTTTCGAGAAAGGTAAACATGTAATTTAAGGAAAATACCGTTAATGCATCCCTTCCAGCTAAATAATATTTAGTCTACGCCAACGTTTCGAACCGTTGCGGTTCCTATTCAGGGGTATAGCCAAAAATAACAATAATAAGAATTTTACAAGAAAAAATTATTAGAATTTTACAATAAAAAAGAACTAAATTTAAAATAGCAATAATTTACGTTAATTAACAAACAATAGTCACTTAATCAAAAATCGTGCCGCCAATATACAAACTAATCAGCAAGCTAAATAAACAATAAATCACGTTAGAAAACTAAAGTAAAAACACAATTTGCAATAAAATTTACCCTTACAGAGACAATAACCGACCGAACAGTTCATACCGGTACCGCCAGATTTTGATGCGACAGCGGTGGAGATTGCTAATCGACTAAGTTCAATCCACGCGCACGCCGCTCTTTGTATATAGAAATTACCTACACTAGCGCAAACTATTTTACATAAACGAAAATCTTGAGAAGAAAACGGAGCTCATTGCGCAGATCGACAATACGCGGCAAACATGCAATTCTAAAAGGTGGCACTCATTTCTTACCATGCGGCAAGGCCGAGAGCCCACGTAGCAAGTTCAACCGCTCCTTCCATCACTATATTAAACACGATGTAGTATGGCCGAATTACTAACGTATACATGTTGGCAACGTTAGAGAACGCGAAGCGGTGTGTCACTTCTTCTCGCATGCTATAACCCGCATACCACACGCTCACCGCACAGTCTCCCTATTTAGTCAAAAAACAATTGAAATCGACATACTAACTATGAGGACTAGATTTTAATTTAGAAATAATGTTCTTATAACTAGTATTGAGGTGGCACGTTTATTGTTTTTTGAATTAAACTACAACTAATTGTCGAGCGATAAATTCTCTTGTCATAATCAATCAGGCTTTGCATCACGGATATGCCGTTTTTTAAAATTTGAAGAATTTGAAGAATAATCTGATTACACCAGCTTGGTAGCCACAGGGGACAATGACCGACGACTCAACCAAAACACAGGGAGGCTCAACAACTTCGAAGAACAACATCAAGGGAACGTCGATTAAGATAAGTCTAACGACCGCTGAGAATTGAGTGCGCACTAACAGTAGTAGCGGGGTCTCGTGTTCCAATTTTAATTGTTTCGACGATTATTTTGACGACGGTGAATTTCCTGCTTCTTTCAGAGGCGGGGATGTTTTTCGGATTATTTTAGATAACTACGGTGTAGAGGTAAAAAATCTATTTGCGAGGTTGCTTAGAGTTCAGCGGGACTTAAGGAAAAGTACGTGCCAATTGAAATTTTTGTTGGAATGTCGCACGAAAGATTTGATTCCGAACCATTTCGCGATTATGCATGTACGTAGGTACTTCCATAGTAACTTTGTGAGTAGGGAATATAACCGCTGTATTAACAATGTACGTAGGAAAACACTAAAATTAGAAATCATAGATTTAAACACCCACCTTTGTGTTTTAGGGAAAAGTATTAATTTTATAGTTGATTAAATAGCCGAATTGAGTAGTGTTACGTTCCCAGAAAAAGTTTTTGAATTTTCTCGTTATTCTCAAGAAAATCTCAATTCATATTTGACCTCTGTATACAAGAAACAAATTTCTGTAGAACCGTTCAAACATAGACATTACAATCCTGCTTTTATTCGACATAGTAATAATACAGTTAATAGTAATGATAATTTGAATAATATTAAATTAATAAAGAATATATAGAATAAAGATGAGTTATTAATAAAGAATATATAGAATATAGAATAAAGATGTTGTTGTCCAGCCTCGACCGGTGCCATATTGCCATCTAATGGCACCGGTAAAAAACCGTACTGCTTTTTAATTCTCGAGTCAAAATCCTCGCCATATGCGATATTCCTTGTCTTTTTACTATGTGAAAGATGGAGGTTTTTTATATATTAGCCACTGAAGAGGGTATACATATATCCTGAAACGTTTGGCAAATTTTGTATAAATAAAACGATTTGGCTCGAAGAGACGCATAGTAAATTATTTACAATATTAATAAAGAATAACCCTACAGATTGTAAATTTAGTTCCAATAAAATAGATGAACTAAAGAAAAAATGGTTAGTTAATTTATCTGAGGTTTCTCATCCGGTATTTGCTTCCAATGTAATGTCTATGGAAGAAAAGTTTAATTTTTGTATTGATTTTAATTTTAAACAAGCTATGGAAGTACTTAAAAATATTGAGAGTATTTATGTGTGTAATCGAGGCCTCGACAGAAGATTAAGAGACGGAGTTCTATCGATTTTAAATTCTCAAATTAAAAACAAGGCACATTTATCCTATCGAGAGAGGGTCATGGATATTGATATAAAATGTACAAAAAAAGTTTTTAAGAAATAACCCGGAGTTATTTTTTACGAGAGCAGACAAGGGCAATGTTACGGTGGCGATTGAACGCTCGGCATACATTGATAAGGTAGAAGGAACTCTCAGCGATGAGAAGTTTTATAGGACTGTGAAAGTCAACCCGACTGCGGGTATTAAGAGGTGCATTAAGAAATTAATTGATCTTTGTAGTATGCGGAGCGTTCTAGATTGTGATTCGGCCTTTAGAGGTTTATCTTTTAAAGGGATCCTACACACGTCATTACCGAAAGCATCCAGCTTAGTCAAGATTCAAAAACCAGACAATCCAATACGTATCATAGTTTCTGCGGTCAATAACCCCACGTACTCTCTCGATAAATGTATTTCTGCATTGTTATCAAAACATTTTCCGTTGCCAAAATCTAACGTTCGGAACAGCCTACTGCTTAAGAATATATTGAAGGGCGTTAAATTGCCTAATAATCACTGTCTCGGATCATTCGACGTGGTCTCATTATTTACAAGTTTGCCAAAGGAACTGATTATTTCTGCAATCGAGAATAGCTGGAAATGGCTTTCAATTATTAATTGCATTACTAGAGATGAGTTTATAGATGGTATAAAAACTCTACTCGATTGCACGTATTTAGTTTTCGATGGCAAATTATACAAGCAGGTATCGGGCGCTCCTATCGGAATCTGTTCGAGTCCTGTTTTTGCAAATATTGTTGTAGAAGATATTGAAACGCACTATTTAAACATTATTAAGGCGAGCGTGTTGTTATACTACAGATATGTGGATGATTGTCTTTTGATTATTGAAAGAGATAGGTTAGACTTTGTGTTAGCAACATTCAATAATTATAATAGTAATTTACAGTTTACATATGAAATGGAGATTAACAATAGTATTAATTATCTAGATATCACCATATCTTATGAAAGTAATGGCGATATTTCTACTAACTGGTTCCAAAAAAGCACAGCTTCGGCCAAATATATTAATTTTTATTCGCACAACCCTCGTAATCAAAAAGTGGCAATCATTTACAATCTTATTGATGGAGCAATGTTACTATCAGATCCGCGCTTTCATTCGCGAAATATTGAGCATGCGAAAAAGATACTAGTAGCGAATGATTATTCTTGTAAATTTATTGATAAATTTTGTAAAAAAAGAATTGTTCGTAATCTTGACCTCATGCAAAAAAATTCTGAGGACACAGATTCGGGTGACTCGAGTTTGCATAATAATAATAATGTAGATAAATTTAATAAGGATAATCATAACTTGAGATGGAGACAGGTCACGTTTAAATTTGATGACATTAAAATCATTTATCAAGAACCGTCTTCCTTCCGTAGACGGTTTTCGGAGATATTACACATCCATTATTTTGATGGCACGCTTCATAGAGCAGAGGACACGTGTCACCTCAAGACTAGTTATAAGAACATTATTTCTAAATTAAAATCTAGTCCTCATAGTCAGTATGTTGATTTCAATTGTTTTTTGAATAAATAGGGAGACTGTGCGGTGAGCGTCTGGTATGCGGGTGACAGCATGCGAGAAGAGGTGGCACATGCGCTTCGCGTTCTCTAACATAGCTAACATGTTACGTTAGTGATTGGCTAGCGGGGCGGAGCGGCACATCACGGTGGGAGGGCTGGGAGTCCGAGTTGCTAAGCAACGCTTCGGCCTTACTACATCGTGTTTAATATAGTGATGGAAGGAGCGGTTAAACTTGCTTCGCGGACTCTCGGCCTTGACGCATGGTAAGAAATGAGTGCCACCTCTTAAAATTGTATGTTTGCCGCGTATTGTCGATCTGCGCATTGAGCTCCGTTTGCTTCTCAAGATTTTCGTTTATGTAAAATAGTTTGCGCTAATGTAGGTAATTTCTGTATATAAAGAGCGGCATGCGCGTAGATTAAACTTAGTCGATTAGCAATCTCCACCGGTGTCGCATCAACATTTGGCGGCACCGGTATCAACTGTTCGGTCGGTTATTGTCACCGTAAGGGTAAATTTTATTGCGAATTGTGTTTTCTTTTAATTTTTTTTGGGAAAACTCCAGATTTATTTTATAATAACTTATTGTAATTATTTAGTTTGTATGTAATTTATTAGTTTTAGGGGATACTTAAGAAAAATGTAATTGAATTTTAGAAAGTCTTTTAGTCAGTCAAATGCTCTACTCGCTAAATCCTATGGCTATGGCTGATATCGCTATTTTGTTTATGGAATTTGAGTATATATGTGTATGTGACTGTATGACCTCATTGTACTAAAGTTTCTTTGTGACTATAGGAGAGCACGATACAAAAAAGATTTCTTAGAAAAAGAATCAAAATTATATATTAATTTTTACATATAACATAATGCTCTTCTTTCGCTTGTTTTCTGCAATATGTTATTAACAGACGGAAGCAAATCTTGTAAATGTTTATCAAATGTATTCAAATATTCTTTCTGATTATATTTCGATAATTCACGAGATAGACTCATTTTTTACTTTTTTGATGGAGGCTTTTCATTGTCTTCTGAACAGTTTTATATCAGGAATAAAAAATAACTTAATCATCAATTTCAAGTTGAATTCAATCGAGAACATAATCAAAATTTTCAAGCGATGGATTCTGTTACTTTACACAATAATACAAATTTATTACATTTCATAGTAATTAATAAAATTAATTATTTTCTTTGAATTGGTTAAATATTTTGTTATATCTCTTAAACAATGCGATATTTTTTAAAATTGATTAAATATTACCTCAATATTTTGTTATTCTAATGATTAATATATTTAATGATTATTCGAATTATATATTTATTTTCATCACAGAACCTACGTTAAGGAATAACGTTAATAATTGAATTTTTCGAAATGATTAAATATTTGTTTGAATCAATGAAATTATTTAAATAAAATAATTTCGTTGAGATCGCTTTTCAGTATAAAATCATAAAAATAATAAATGAGACAATCAAGCATCTCTTCGAGACAGTACAGTTGATTATGTTTAGCCGACATTTCGAGTCGTTGTGACTCCTCATCAGGGCTGCAAAGCCAGTAGGTGCGGAGCGGCACATCCCAGTGGGAGGATCGAGAGTCCGAGTTGCTAGGCAACGGTCCGGCCATACAACTACGTATACGTTGTAGTCATGGAAGGAACGTTTGAATTTGCTGCGCGGGTTCTCGAGCCTACTTCATGGTATTAAACTTGTGCCACTTCCTAGAAATGTATGTTTGCCGTATATTATAGGTCTGTGGACCGACTCTTCTGCCGCTGTACAGAACATCTATATTTGTATTATAATTAAATTATATATATATTTTAAATCTGTAAATTTATATAAGTGAGTTCCTAGTATAAAGATGAGTGTGCTCAGTAACTAGAACTAGTTGATCATTGATCCTCGTCGGTGTCACATCACCATCTGGTGACACCGACACTGTTATAAGCGGTCGGTCATTGCATAAAAAAGTAAGATTGTTCTTAGTTGAAATTAGTAAGATTTTTAATTTTTAACTTTGATTTTAGCTGGCGTATTCCATGTAGAATTTGTTTAAATTATGTCAATAGTAGAGTAAATTATAATTACTTTTAAGGTAAAAACTCATTGTAAAATCTCATTGTAAAATTATTGTTAAATTTACAATTGTTTATAATTTTTGTACTGGCTGTGCAGCCCTGATGAGGAGTCGCAACGACTCGAAACGTCGACTAAACATAATAAACTGTACTGGCTCGAAGAGATGCTTAATTGTCTCATTTATTATTCACTAAGCTCGAGCGATAAATTCATACATTACAATCATAAAAATAGTTAGTTGCACAATATATGCATATAAAGGTTGTGTACATAGCCAAAAAAGATTTTTTTTTAAATTGTCAATTTGGGGTACTTGCATTACACCTATAAAAATTAAATTAGTATAACGTTAAAAAACACGTTGAATGAAAACAAAATTTATAGCAATAGCACCCTTAGTTACCGAGATAATTGAATTACAACTAACGTGTATGAATACTGTCTGCCACCACGCGGCGTTCCCCCCATCACCGCGCCGCCCGGCCGGAGGAGCCGCTCAGACGCGCTCGCAGATTTCCAATTGTTGATCAGTCATTTTAGACGATTTGAGGTATCTACAACAATCGGAAAAAATGCTATCATTTAAAGTACTGTTTCAGTAAGTACTGAACCAAATTTCATCGAAAAATATTAAGTAGTTTCGGCGTGATAGTCCATTAAAAAAAATTTCGTATCTCGGCTCCTATTGGTCAGATATCAACAAAATTTATATGAAAATTCATGGTTTTTTACGTACTTTAAGGTGAATTTTACGGCGCTTCTCTAACTTCAAAATTGGCGAAAATGAAAATTATTTATTGTTTAAAATGTTGTTAAATATTAATATTTAAAAAAGTTCTTTTGAGCGTTTATTAAGTACTTCATAAGCTGTCGATTAAAGGCACTTGGATCAAGTTTCCGGCAATTTGGAGATGAATTTGAAATTTTGGGATAAATAATTTTGCAATAATGTAACGTCGGGCCGTTTCTTTAAAAATTTTTTCTTCTACTTAGTATAACTTCTTCTCTCCCCGCGTGCCTAGGATAAAATTATATACACGTAATGTACGTAGACTAACCTTTTAAGAATATATATACTCCCCGGCGCGGCAACGTCACCGGATAGAGTTACATAGATGTGATATACGTAGAGTTACATAGATATGATATGCATGTACAATACCACTAACGCGCAATAGTTAAATGAACTATTTATATCTTTTATATTTTTTATATATATCTATAACCATTTATATCTTTTACAATAATGACTATCTAATTTACAATTACGTTAACATAGTTAGTAATTATACAAACTATCATACTAATCATACGTTTACTATAATATTTCTTGAATTCAGACTTGTTTACAAATGCAATAAATAATTATAAGATCGAATATAAAACTTAAGTAGTATATGGTGCCACTTTCTGTCAACCTCCCACCACCTCCTCTCGGATCCCTAAAAGAGGGAGAAACCGTGAGGTGAGGATGTATTCGACAGAAAGTGGCACCATTGATAGACATATTGAACAACCCCTCTCTCTCTCTCTCTCTCTCTCTCTCCCATCATCTCTCTCTCTCCATCATCCGCTCTCTTCCCCCATCATCTGCTCTCTCTCTCTCTTGCTCCCTCTATCTCTCTCTTTCTCTCTCTCTCCATGTTTTCTACCTCTCTCTCTCTCTCTCTCTCTCTCTCTCTCTCTTTCTCTCTCTCTCTCTCTCTCTCTCTCTCTCTCTCTCTCTCTCTCTCTCTCTCTCTCTCTCTCTCTCTCTCTCTCTCTCTCTCTCTCTCTCTCTCTCTCTCTCTCTCTCTCTCTCTCTCTCTCTCTCTCTCTCTCTTTCTCTCTCTCTCTCTCTCTCTCTCTCTCTCTCTCTCTCTCTCTCTCTCTCTCTCTCTCTCTCTCTCTCTCTCTCTCCATGTTTTCTTCCTCTCTCTCTCTCTCTCCTTCTCTCTTCCTCTCTCTCTCTCTCCCCCATATCTCTATCTTACACATGCGCACAATACCTTTTAGCCGGGGAACAGGTAGGAGGAAGGGGTATCTTGACAGAAAGTGACAACAGACGCGTTGTGCACTAATCTGTACAGATGACCACTGCAACCCACAAAAAAAAGTAGAGGAGGAATTACCGCAACACCAGCTGTCGAATGTATACTAATGTGACCTGCGTCTTCCTGCGCGATGTTTGGGTTCACACCCAATCGCATGTGGGGGGGGGGGAGGGTAAACGAAAGCGCGATAAGAGAGACAGATACTTTTCCACGTATTACGATTAAAATCTGAGAGTAGGAGGTTTTAGGGTAGAGGAAGAGACAGAGATGTGGGCAGGGGATGGCGTACCAGAATGCGGTATATAGTCTGACCTAATTGAAATCAATATTTCAATAGTTTATTTTACCACATTAATAAAGGATTACATATGTGTGTTAATTTAACATAATTTTATATGCTATATTTATAAAGTTATACATGTGTTCCGATACAATTTTCTTGTAATATATGCTTAAAATCGTCTATTTCAATATTTTTTAAATAAGCGCATACCTGACAACATTTGTTAACAATAACATCCGTCGTGAGCAATTCTTTTTCATCGCTGGTTTTAATAGAATTTTTATCATGTCAACCAAGCAATAAGAAATAGTCGCGCTTGCATGAGTAAAGAATGTACTCACTGTTATATTACAGCAGTGATATTTTAGAACTGCAGCTCTGCAAACATCTGACTGAGTATCTACCATTTCCAATGAAATAGCTCTCAGCAAATTTTTTACAACGTACGAATTTTCTAACAATATCGTCATTCTTGGTTAGATTATCAAAAAAGTTATTTATAAATTTCTTGAAACTGATACCCCTACACATATAATGTAAAAACATAATACAATATTGTCCACAAACATCAGATGACGAATCTTGTAGACGTGTCGCATTCCAACGAAAATGCTTACAATTCTTTCTTAATCGGTTAATATGTTCAGCAATAGATGGCGGATTTCCAAAGCTATCAAAATATAAAGCTTCACCCGACTTATTTACGTATATAGCAACCCAATGCATGCCAGGTTTGTATGATCATTGGTATTCACGATGATTGCTGTTGGATTGGACCATACTCGAGGTATCTGATCAGCCGGAAATACACCAACAGTATGTGCACGCACGCGTGACAAAATTTTCAATATCTGAAGACTATCCATTGTAAAAAAATAGACCTGAAGCCTGAATAATAGTCAACATCTATTTTTTATAACTCTTAGTACAACTAATGTATGAGTCCTATGACTAGACTAATTTATATATATATATATATATATATATATATATATATATACACACACTCCTAAAACGACATCTTTGTTCAAAAACACTAACCACTAAAATCAATGATTGCTTAACGCGATGCGTCTATTTCTAAAATATTATCATATTCGGCATAAATTATACAATTAACCGTACTTGTTAAACGATCATCAAAGCGTACATCTAGACGAACGCTACCGTTATCATTTGCAGACAAATCAGGAGTGAGGTCAAAAGCAAACAGACAAAACCCGTTCGGATATGACTGCCGTGTGATTTTATTACCTTCGTTGAGAAAATGTATACCTGTGCCAGAAAATAAAGTATGGTAGGCATCAACGTATAAGTTGTTCGTTTTAAAATCTGGCTGTAGTGGTTTCGAAGGTATTTGAACACCATCAATGTATAAGCATAAAAAGTTTATATTAAAATGTTCAAAATTAAAAGGATTGAGCGATCTATCGCCGTTAAAAGCATTGTTTTTTACAAAACCAATTATAATCCGTTTTGGCAACTGCCCTAAAATAATATAGTCCAAAGTTTCGCCGTGAATACCACTATGCATGGTTATAGCTTTAACTTCCACTCTTGTAAGAGGATATTTGGCTGTTGTCTTTGAAAGGGCTTGTGCATGTGCTAACAATACACTAGGATTTACTTTAACACGACGAACTAATAAATTTGCCTCCTCTATTTGTACAGAGAAATAACCGGAAGGGTCCATCAAACAAAACTGATCTCTTGATTTTACAAGCCGAATTCTAACCTCCACTCCATTTAATAACAATAGGTGTAGCCAAACGCTTTTATATCAGCGAGGAGTCTCGCTAATTTTCGAGCGGTCTGTTTACAAGTGACGTCAATGCTCGCCGCTCTCATGCATGTTTACAAATTTTTAAATTCGTCTATAATCCGTTTTTCAATCGGTGTAGTAAGTGTGTGTACACGTTATTGAGTTTCTGTGTATCTTCCATTTTATTGATACCATTATCCTGCATTTTTATGTGTAACATTTCTGAAATAAGTCTTTTATTTAAATTACTTTCTTTATCTTTAATATTTATTTTTTCAAAATTGAAACTATGATTGAATTTACTATTATGTTCGTGTATGACGTTGTTTTTAGATTTTTTATGTTCCTCAATACGTGTACACACACTTCTCTTGGTTTGGCCCACATATGTAGCCGTACAATCATTACATTGCAACTTGTATACAACATTCTTTTCTAATTGTTTTTCCCTTTTGTCTTTGCCTTTAACTATAATATTACACATATGATTGTGTATTTTCGGCACTGTCGTAATAAATTTCTCTTTTAAAGAATGTTGCATTTGTTCGTAAAACCCTTTTACATAGGGTAAACTAACAATGTTTTTAAAATTTGTGTCGTTATTGCAACGTTGGTATTGTGCATTTGAATTTATTTTGTCAATACGTTTTTTTATATATTTGTTGGTAAAGTTGACAGGATAATTATTTTCAGCTAGTAATTTTTTTACAATATTGATGTTTTTCTTATCAAAACATTTGTCCGATAATTTAATAGCTTTATCAATAAGATTGTACACCATGGCGATTTTTTGAGATTCAGGATGTTGTGAATGATAATTTAAAAATCTACCAGAGAAGGTGGGTTTCGTGTACCAATCAGTCATTATTTTGCCATTATTCTTTACCAACAAAACGTCTAAGAAACTTATGGAGTCATTTATTTCAATTTCGTGTGTAAATTGTAACCGGCTATTGTATGAATTAAATATATTAAGTGTTTCATTAATTTTTGTTTTCGGGATGCATGTAATAATATCATCCACGTAACGGTAAAAAAATATCGGTTTAAACGAAAGTTTTGAAATGTAGTCCGTCTCGAGATCATCCATGACTAAATCAGCGAATAATCCTGAGATCGGAGAGCCCATTGGAGTACCAAAAAGTTGTTTGTAAAATTTATTGTTAAATTGAAAAAACGTATTCTCCATAAGTAACTCACATGCTGCTAATATTTCATCGAGTGGAATGTCAGAACCTCTAGCTATTCGCGTGTATCTCTTTTCGATACTAATTTTTACTAATGCTTTGTCAATATTTGTGTATAGCGATTTTACGTCAAGACTTATAATACAGTGGTCCGCCGGAACATTCACATGTTTTATTTTTTCGATTAATTCAAAACTATTTTTTACATAGGATTTTGGCTTATCTAAATTGTTTTGTAGAATTTTGAATAATGTCTTTGATTGAAAAACGGATTATAGACGAATTTAAAAATTTGTAAACATGCATGAGAGCGGCGAGCATTGACGTCACTTGTAAACAGACCGCTCGAAAATTAGCGAGACTCCTCGCTGATATAAAAGTGTTTGGCTACACCTATTGTTTCCTTATTATTGAAACAGTAGTCGAGGAAGCCGGAACAATAATAGTCCGTCTCCTTGCTTCTCGCTTCTCCTTCCCCCGCCTGAGATTGGCCGGGGAAGAAACACATTTCGATCTATAGGCTGTTGTGCTCCTCTATATGTAAGTCATAATTTGTCACACATTATAATTGTATTGTGCTTATTTATTTATTGAAATAAATTAACAGTTTCCTGAAGAGGGTGACAGTGTTCACCGAAACGTCGAAACAAAAGGAAAAATGGTATAAATTAATTTTTACCCTTTTCCCAACACTTGCCTCGGAGAGATCGATAGACTCTTTTATAGAATATTAAAAAACACCGAGGGATAAAGTCTTTGAATATTGTGTTATACACATATTCACACATACTTATTACTTGATGAAGATACTGATTTTTTATTTGATTTGACACATCTACTTGGTTGAATAAAGAATGCATAAAATTATTCACAGGTCCTGTTTTGGCCACTAGTGCTTTATGAGCAGCAAGGGCCGTAGCTTCCACATCAGTTTCATTTATACTACAGCTTAATCGAACTCTGAGACTTAGCATTGTGTGTGCTATATCAATATATTCATCACTATTACCAGGAAATACAAACTCTATTGGCGCATCATTTGTTAATGATGATATCGGTTTATATGTCATCCAATGTGAACCTTCTATGGTAGTTTGTGTAGGAGGAATTTCAAATAGAAGTAGTTCCGATTTCAAGCATTCACATGAATGACTATGTAGGAACGCCATCTTAACTATCAAAAATATTTCTAGAAGTTCTTGTCTTTTTTCTCTTACCTTTCTTCTTCTTCTTTCTTCTCAAACCATTCGATTTACCCCTTCCAATTTTCACACGGTTCTTCTTCTTCTTTACACCTCCACTTTTCTTTGTTCTTTTTCGGAGCTTTGTTTCACGTTTTACAATGTTACCAGGGCCTCCAAGCAACTGTAACTGAACCGGTTGGTGACGATAAGCTCTTTTATATCCTGACCCCTCCATCAGCTTATCCAGTTTTTCTTCAGCCTTTCTTTTTAGAATTTCACCAGATTCTCTAATACGGTTTTGAAACGACTCTTTTATAGGTGTGTTTTTCAAATTCACGTCTGACACAATGTTCATCCCTGAACGCAGTGCCTCCTTTCCAACAGCCCTAGCGCCACGTGTTAAGAGCGGGAGTACTCGCCGAAATATACGAGCCAAAAACGAACCGATACCTCCGTGACCTCTCTGATACAGAGAACCTGTGTAAACACGTCCGACTCCTCCACCAATATATCCTATACCAACTTGTACATTAAAATATTCCTCGTATCTATTCATTTTCTTTTGTTCTTTGTTTAATCACTGATTTTTTTAAAATGTAGTGTTACGGTCAAAGTCCCATAATCAAATGGAATTGGTTGACCATACTGATCTCTTATATCAATTTCAATAGTCTGAAATTAGTTGAATAACAGCGAATGGTGCATTGGAGGGGAGAATGTTTTGATTATTGCAAAACCATATACATAATTATTTGTACTTCATGACACAGCTCTTAACATTCGAGATTGAATATCCCCTATGACGTAAGGTTCACAAATATCTGTATAAATCATTAGCATAGATGGTAGACCATTTGAGAGATGAGCTGGTCTTTTAGATTCAATCGTAGTATTTTTATCGAATATAATATTCAATGTTTCAAATCCTAAAAGTTTTTGCAATTTATTGGATAAGCATAACTCATGTTGAAATTCGGAACAGGTTCTCTCACCACATATTCATTTGGTTGTCACGTATTCACCATTCTCAACTTTAAATTCAAAATGTCCTGTTACACACATTAAATTATTTAATTCGTTCAATAACATATCTAAAGTTTTATAAATTCCAGGACGGATTGTGCACGCATATTCGCTTAAGGGGTTATGACAGTATTAAAATTTTGAAAATATCCAGTTTTTTATTCACTTTTTTCATAGTTAATAGTCTGTAGAATATGGTCCTGAAAGCCGTTTTTGGCTAAAAAATTTTTCCTCGAAGATATCAACAAGAAACTAACAAATCTGTTTCAAGTAAATATTTGAAAAATCGTGATTTTTAAATATTTTAATTAGGCCAAACTTGTGGAAAGGATTGTTCTAACCCACTTTTTACAGAGTAATTTCATGAGAAATCTTACTGAAAATATGATTTAAAAACCGTTTTACAAACTGTTTTTTTCTCAAGAGTTATTAATTTATTTCCGTAAAATAAATAAAATCTGTAAAATTAATTTTTCTATGTGTGATTTTCTGTTACTAAACTCAATGTGTTAAGTTAAGGCATTCAACAAATTTAAATTTGCCACTCAAATAGGTTGTGCCTCACAGCGTCTGGTCGAGAATGAAGATTTCTGTTTGATCGGTATAGTAGAATTTTCTGTAAAGCAACAGAAAGCAGCCAAACAGCTGTTTTTCATCCAAGACACTAGATCAGTGCAGTTAGTCTGCTAGCTGCTGTAGCTATGCTTATAACCTTAGTGGTGTTGCAAAAGTGCAAGAGCTTCTGCAGAGTAGAAAAATTACTCAGATAAGTATTGGAAACTAATTAGTAAGAACAGTGTTCATAATGAGCTTTTTCTTTGTTGGTTTATTTTTTGCTTTTAGGTATACGGGTGCAAGCCAGCAAAATGGGAGCTTATATTGACTGCCTGAAGTATTATTTTGCATACTTTTTAAGAACTTGAAGTGTATTTAATAATGGTAAGTATTGTATGTAACTGTAATTCATAAACATAACTTGATTATGAATAGCTAACGATAATTTTTATTTTATTTTCAGCTTCTAAATGCTATTATCACTCAGCATGACAAGCGCATACCATCAAATATACTTTATTGTATGTATATTTGAGTACCAAAAGCAAATCAAGGTATGCCAGATATTTTCTGTAATTATAGCTGAGTTCATTTGTATGATTTACATTATAAACTTTAAATGCCTTTTACTCAAATTTAGTTTTTTCATGCTTTTGATGTACTTGCCGCAGCTTTCTGAAGGAACCGTAACATCAATCCGGATGAACCAAAGTGGAAAACCTTCCTAATGAGTACGGTCACAAACTGAGTGGAGCAGAATTGGCAAAAATAAGTTCAAAGTGAATGTTACGTATGTTTACATATGTAACATTCACTATAATTATTAATATTGTCAATATATGTTTAATTAATTATATTAATTTTGTATTTTTCAGGAATCTGTTCCACTTAGTCTGAGACCAGACTCATAGTGAAGATTTGGCACTTTGATTCAACAGGATTGGTGGTACGGTTCCATCAGAAACATGCGGCAAGTAAATAAAAGTGATGAAAATTATGATTTTTGGTAAGCAAATACCTTTAATTGTTTTTAAATGTTACACTCACTTTATGCATATTATTTATGCATAAAAGTGATGTATAATACTTGTATTTGAAAGCAAAAATATAGTTTTTAGAGCACCTATATATCTATTAATTTTTTACAACACTAACAATTTTTCTTTTTTTTCAGGTTTTAACACTGTCATAACCCCTTAATTTGCCCGTTATAATTTCATCATTTTGAACAATTATATCATAAATTTCTTCCAACTGCTTATTTGGTTTATTTTTAACCAAAACAAATCCTTCTTTAGTATCGGATGACACATGTTGAAACGTCAGCGGAATTTGAGCCTCTGTAAGGGCAACAGCCAATTGGCCTTGAAGTTGAAATTGCTGAGGTAATTGTGTAATAAAATGCGTAGTAGTATTTTGAGAAAAATAAGTCATACTACTGTTACTAGGGAGAATAATGTAGAATTGATCCTTCATTGTTTTTTATATCTTGTCAATGTCAACTGTCTTCACCCAAGAGTTAAATTTCTCTGGATAGCCTTTCCACGAGACATAATATTCTTTGTTACGACCTTTTCCTCTAGTTTTTAAAATCTCGTTAACTTCAAAAACTGCAGTTTTTAAGTCTTTTCGAAACCTGCTTAATTCTTCAGCGTAGAAAAAACCATCAATATCTTCCCCGAATAAATCTTGCAAGAAATACACAGGTGGTTGACATGTATCCGAAACTCGTACAATCTTGAATATCTCTAATGTCCAACCGCTTTCATAACCTTTCGAAAAAACGTTCTGAGCACGACTGGCTCGTACCAAATCTCCTACTCTGTATTTAAAGGGTTTGACGACTTGATTGGCATATCGTTTTTGTAAATTTTCACGAGCTTGGTCAGCATTAAATAGTGTTACAGATGCAGGAGTCATTTTTATCGCAGAATGCTTCGTATTATTATATGATTCCAATATGTTTGGTAAAATATCAATGTAGCGACGGGTGTTTTCGTGCGTAAAGTATCTCCATATTCTTTCTTTTATAGTTCTTACGAATTTTTCTGCGATAGCTGCTTTAGCGTCGGGACTACGCGCTACTCTATAAAGCATTTCATGCTCTTTTAAAAGCTCTTGCATCGCACAACCAACAAATTCTTTACCTTTATCAGTTTGCAGATACACTGGTTGACGTTTATTACTCTTTGATAAAATATTCTGAAAACCATTGGCAACGTTTTTTGAAGTTTTATCTTTAAGAGGTTCAGCACAAGCGTATTTACTTAACACATCGATAACGACCAAAACATAAGAAAAACCATCATTGTAAGTTTTTATAGCTTTCATGTCCATTAAATCAGCTTCCCATAAATCATCAATATTGCGTACATTATAATTACGCCTACGAAATCGATGTTTAACGGGTTTATGTAGATTGCAAGGGTCTTGGCTTTCAAACCATTCAACTACCTCCTTACGCTTATGTGTTTTTCTAGCGGCATTCGAAAAATTGCTAATACCACCGTATACGGAACGAAGATAAGGGTTGTAGTAAAGATTTACTAGTGAATTATCCATAATACACAATTTTTATTCTTTTAATTCACAAGCTTGTTTACAGGTTTATTTCTTAGATTTTTTAATATTTTTTGCTGTATTCTTCTGTTTCTTCTTCTTCTTCCTCAAGGCGTTCTTGATACGGGAAAAAAACTTTTCAAACGTTATTTTGCTCACCATACAACAAGCTGTCATCAATGCCAAAGTTCTCTCAGCCGGTGGTGTTTCACCCGCTAGCATACGGGAAAATGCGTATTCGGCTAAAATTCTGTCAGCTTGACGGCGATCTCCTTTTTTATCTGCATAAGTCAAATCGTGCTGATGATAAGCCTCATCCAAAGGGTTTATACCAACATCGCCTCGTTCAATACGCTCAGCCAATTTTGTACCAGGTCCGCAAAATTTGTAACCAGGTACATGCATTTCAAAAGGAAGTAAATTAATTAATTCATCTAAAGCACTATTCTGATCTTCTTTTTTTCGCTATAAATAACTAGTCTTCCATTTTTGTGTTCCTATGACTGGTTTTCTTTTGGGAGTAGTAAAAATTTTTTTTCGTACACTGACACCCACTGACGGTGTAGCAAAATCTTGATTCTCATTATCCTCCTGGCTGGCTATTGATGTACTACCGCTGCTGCTGTCTGATTCGTCATTTTGTTGTGTTGGAAAGATAGCAACGCCATCTATTTTATCAGCTACCGTTTGGGTCATGTTTTTCAATATACGCCTATTTCCAAGGTATTCTCTTGGAACACATAAATCGTGAAGCACTTTGGCAAATTGCAAATGCCCTGGTGGTGGTACAGCAGATTTTCTTTCTCTCATAGCGTAATTTATCAAGTTAATAATATTACCATTACTGACACGCTTTTCATGTACGGTAATACCACCATTGTGATCCCACTTTATATTATCACTAACATGTAACCGTTTTAAGAGTTTAGCTGCATTATTTCTGTAGCGTGCTGGTACAGTTTCAATAATAGGATCGTCCCTATATATATCCTCATCTTTCTTCGTTTTATCATTTCTGCTGTCTTTCTTAATTTTATCAACACACACATCTATATTGTCATTATTTTTGAAATGTAAATAACGCTGCAGGACTTCACGATGCAATGACCATTTTTCTCTCTCATTTTTATATAATGGTGCATTTAATATTTCACTCATTCCTGCATCCAATCTGCTAGTCACGGACCCCGGTGTTTGTACAGATTTTATCATCTGATTTAACTGTTGTTCTGGTTGTCGTTCGCAAGCCGTTAGTGTACATTGGAGACGGTCCAAAGATTCTTGTGGTAATAGAACCATTTTCGAACATGTTCCAATTTATTTGCTGATGAGGGCCGACAAAACTGTTCCAATAATAGGCGCAAGTAATGCAGGTAAAAATCCACCACGCTGTACAATAATTTTTTTCTTCTTCGATAAACTCACAGAAGGTTCTGCTAATCATCGAAGAGTATTTACGTGTTTACGCAGATTCGCTTCATGCTTCTTTTGAAGAGGTATGTTTCCAACAAGTACATTTAATTCACACTCACAGATACGTCTAACTATTTTATTATCTAATCTTTGTGTAAGAGCATTCCTTTGATTAGTATTAAGATGATAGATAGCCTCATTAGAGAAAAACAACCGGTGTTAGGTTGGAAGATTGATCGCTCTTACTCTTTTTTTTAGGTACATACACATACTGATGTTCGTCACTTGGAAAAATACAACTTCGAAATCGACAATTTTCGACTGTATCTTGTTTCAAATCCAGTAAGAGATAACCGTAAGCTTTTGAAGTTGCATCCCAATAAGCCTCTTGTAAAAGCTTTGGATTATCTGGATATATTTGTCGTGAAAGATGTAAAATTTGCGATCTATCGCGTAAATTTCTAAAAATTACTATATACTGGGCGTTCAACGATATATCACGTTGGCCTTTACCTTGGTGAAATATATTCTGACTGATGTAGAATACCGAAAGTGAGTGATGGTGAGAACCTTTTGAGAAAATGTCAATAATTGCTCCTCCAGACGATGTTTCACGCATTAAATCATCAATTATTATAGGTTTAGGCCTTGGATCGTTAGCGTAATCTGAACTTCGTGGTAACCCTTCAGGAAATTCAATGTTTCTACCTTGAAAAGTCTTGTAACTCGATTGCCAGTCTGCGTAGTAAACAGTAATACATTTGATTTCTGTGTCACACAGCTGATCAACGTATTTTATGAATTTTTTTACAAATTCTGTTTTAACGCAATCTGTTGGACCACACAAAATCGAAGTGAACGAATGTTTCCAACGCATAGACATTGCAAATACTAACGAACTCTTCGCCGATTACAGTGAATACAAGCCTTTTTGTAGCATTATCAGAATAAGAATGGAGGGGGAAGGTTTCTCCTAAATAGACTACTCGTTCAGAGTAGTGATGACGTAAGACTGATCCAGCATTACTAAGTTAAGAAAAGAAAACACGTATAATTGTAGTGATCTTCTGACGGCAAACACAGCATTTTTTCATTCTTGGTCCACATTTCATGCAAGTAAGAATATGCCCACATGGTAAAAATACCATTTCGAGTTTTTCATGATAGCATATTTTACAAAGATGTTCATCACCGCTGGTTTTTTCTTTTTCATTTGTCACTACGTGTTTGTTTTCATTTGTTTGATTGGGAAATTTTAACGGTTCACAAACGTCTCGTCCAATGTCCATGGGAGTCAAACATTCATTAACAACAATCGGCACGTTACCACAAGGTTTCTTACAAATAAATCGACAGCGTCCACCCCAACGTTGATGTTCCACCATGGGATTATCTCCTTTTTCCCAACGACAAATCTCCGTTGAACATTCAAAACATCGTACTCTATCGATCTGGTTGGTAAAGTAAAAACCTGCTGCTGCTAGTGCCGCCGGTTGTACATGTTGAGATGACCAGTTCTCAAAACTTTGCAGTCTTACTACTTCAAATCTATAATCCATGGCGATGTTAATACATTAAGATCTAACGTTATATTGATGCGAACTGTACCGTGACATTCCTTTAATACTATTCTAGAACGAGCTATGTAGTGTGGATATCAAGGTTGAGAATTCACGATTGTTAGATCATATAACAAGAATGTGCAAATCGTCAAATTTATTGTAAACAGTAGCAGCGGTTATTACGATAATCATAACGAATATTTAATAAATATCAACACAGAAATATATTTTTTTAATCTTTACTTATAGGTTTATTTTATTTCATTTCTACATTTTACTATAGAATGTACAGTTTATTATACTCCAGAGAATTCTAACACACCGTTACCTTTATACAATAAAAATAATTTCATTTTGTTAGCTTCTTCGCGCAAACTTTGAAGAAATTCGCTATTGTTCACCATTGCAGTAGATACTCGTGAAGGTAGGAATATTTGGAATTCAGCGTCTAAATCGGCTGTGATTTTCTCGCCATAGTGTGTGCTGACGTTGTTTAACTTTGTTATCATGTATCGATGGTCAACGACAAGCTCGGTTACTTTCTTTGATGGAAGGAAGGTTCCACTAGCAATCTTGTTAAGAGTTTTTAGATCCATCTATAAAGATATATTTTGCTAGATTAATAATTTATACATTACTGTGATAATAATAAATTAATAATAGATATACATACTTTTGATTAAAAAAATTTGCGGTGTCTGCTACAGTTCTACAAGTCTTTACAAAACGGTATTTGGAACAAGATGGTATTGCTTGAATATGTGCTCCTACTTATATACAGCTCACCCCCCCCCCCCCATCGTCATCTTCATGGTTTATTAGTGCTGCGCTTGTTAAAAAGATTGCTAGTGGAAGGGTCTAAACTCGCTACGAATAAGAACATTGCTGATATTCTTCTTGATTCATCATTGGACGGTTTAATATAAACGTGGGGTTAACTCTTGGCCAATCAAACGAACTACTGTTGTTTTCTTTACTCATCATTGGGCTGTTTTATGTAGAGGTGGGGAGTGCTTCTACTTGTTGGCCAATCCAATGAATCGCTGATTGTTAATATTTTTTTTGTTCGTCATTAAGTGGAATTATGTACCCGTACGGGTAACTCTTGTCCAATCCGATGAATCGTCGTTTACTATATACTGGTTTACACGTTTTCGACTCCTGCTGAGTAATGACATCATGGAATGCAGTTCGACGATTAGCAGTATTTGATAACACAATTTCACTCTGCTGTGAAATGATCAATTGTCGAATCGAATCAAAATTTATTTCTTGGCTATTAGCAAAATTTAACCGTATACCCTTAATTTTGCATACAAAATCTGTAGAGTCATCTGGTTTTTGACATTTGTACGCATAAAATTTAGGACCTCCTGATATAAATGTAGATATGAAACTACCTATGTCTTTATCAGCTAATTCATCGGTGAGATCACCCAATCCTGTACCTATCGGTAAATCGTAATCTTGATCATTTCTGGTGATTTAGAAAACTGAATCTGTATCATAATAAAGTGCACGAAGTCCTAATAGATGTAAATATTTAAAAAGTTTAAACCGTGCCTGTGCTGTAGTAAAAGCTGCTACCACAACATTCGTTGTTGGTGATCCCGTCGTGAGAGTTTCTACTGTGTAAAAACAATTGACGTAAAGTCCAAATTTACCCCATAATGAATTTAAGCACAGTTTGGCAACGGAGCGTAAACCAGCATTGTAGCTTATATTATTATTTTCTAGAGTAATACCTTCAGTGTCTCTCATTTGTGTTATATAGTGCTGTTTCTCTTCTTCTGTACGACAGTTAGGAGGAAATCCTGATGCTTTTGCTTTTCGTTCATAGAATGCATCTATATATTTGCTGAATAAGCCTCCTTCGCGAGTAGTACGATCGTATTGCGTCATTTCATATTACCAGATCTCATATACCTCTTGAAGAACATAACCCATTTTCACAGCTTCTTTGACCTCTTCGGAAACCCATGTACCGTGTAAAATACGATCGTTTATTTCATCATGCGCACATTTATGCTGTATCATTTCTTCGCAACATGTTCGACAAAGCGGAAAAATCAATTTATTGTGCATTTTTACAGGCAGAACAGGATGATACATATTTCGTGGTGGTAGAATTGCACAAGAAATTAAACCGTTTACTTGAGATATGTCATTGTTTGCGTCTATTATTTGGCTACATTCTTCTTGACCTATATATATCTTCGGATGCCCAATAGGATATTTGTAATACTTGCATATGTATGGGTATAATGAACACACATCCACGTATTTAATTTTTTCTCCTTCTTGACAGTCTATCAATTTTATAGTATTACCTGTTCTACCGCCAAAAAAGGCATCTCTCGGATCCAAAGGTTTTCGTTTCACATTTTGCTAATTTTCTTTCACAAATTGTTTTTAAATGATCATTTTCATCAACCTCCTTGTTAAAATCACATTCCCATTTTTCAATCAGTCTGTATCCACTGGTTCTTATTTGTTTGATATGACTAGTGTTCTCTCGTATCTGTCATCCATTGTTTCATCGTTTTCGTGTGTTTCTATATAACAATTCAAAACACGTTGCTCCATCCAATAGAACCATACTATAGCCTTGCAAGATTCATTATTCGTTCTTCTATAACCGCGAGGTGGTATTATACCAATTTGATTCATGTTTAAAAAGTTTTTGCGAAAAACGCGCATACATGTTGATGCGATGGTTGTGACACCCCGAAATGGATCAACATTAAACTCCATAAAATTTTTTCGAAAAGCTACACAAGCTAGTCTTAAAATTGCAACATCTTTTTTACAATATTTTACAATTTCACTTTGAAAGTTAAAAATATAGTTGTTTGAAGTTTGTTCGTTATACCACTCGAGGAATTTGCTTCTTTGATGTACATCCATTGTACCAGGTGTATACATTTCTACTGGAGGCATTTGCCCAACATAGTTCTGATTTTCAGGTATGTTAAATAGATGTGGAAAGAATCCTTTTTCAAACTCTGATAAACCATATGGCTTTGGTAAACTGTTTAATGGCATATGAAAGTAATTTAGACTATCAATGAATTTAACATGTAAAATTTGTATTAGGATGATTTTTGAACCATTCATTATGACAGAAGGTGATGAGCGATTATTTTCATATCGTTCGACAAGATATTTAAATATAAATTGTGTATCAAAACCTTGAGAATTATGGGTAATACATAGAACTTTTACAAACTGGTTTCTTGGTTGCAATGCAAAATCCAACAAATTTTTTACAGGATTTTCTGTAAAAATATGTTCACGCACACCACAGAATAGACATGTAGTTGAAATATCGTCATTTTCTATAACACGGGTGCACACTTGTTGTACAACACATAAATTTGGTACATGAAGTTTCTTTTCTGCATCTCCCGGAATTGTTTTGATGATTGCTGTGTTTCAAAATCATAGAATAGATATAGCAAATCATCTGATTTTCGCTTATTCTTTAATGGGAACACATGACATAAATGATTAATAGGTAAACGTTTTTTACACGTTTTAGAAAAAGATTCACCACATATGTGCCTTTCTTCGTTGCGTTTTTCTATGCGTACCGTTTTTTAACAATATTGACAAAATTTGATTTCTTCACATGTACTAGAAGTTCGATTAAATGAACCTATTAATAAATGGTGGTTATAGCATTCGTCTCCAAAAAAATGTTCTAAGACAATGGTCACATTATTTTAAGTTCTAACGAGCGCATCAGCTGCGCGAGGTAAGCGCGAGAGAGAGGTACGCGGTCGAGACATACACG
>JACCIB010000557.1:0-123921 GCA_018906965.1 Philotrypesis tridentata
GTTTTCAAACGGGCGGGTTTGCCAGAAGGGCCCGAAGTGTTACGAACGCGTCCTGCTGATCTTCACCCCAGACGAATTTTCCCTCGGGTTGCGCTACCTCATACAAGGGCCTAGCGATCTTGGCGAAGTCCATGATGAATCGGCGGTAGTAATTGAATAGGCCAAGGGCTTGCCTGACCTTGTGCGCGTTCGTGGGGATCGGATAATTGGCCATCGCGTGCGTTTTGGCCGGGTCGCTTTGATAAAGCCTCCGCCAACGATGTGCCCGAGCACCTGAGCTTCGCGCTTCAGGAACTGGCACTTCTTAGGTTCGACTGTCATATTTGCGTCGATCAGTCTTTGCAAGACCCGGCGTAGCCGATCGCCGTGCTGGTCGAGTGTCTCACTGAAGACCATCAGATCGTCCAAGTATACTTCGACCTCCTCCCATTGTAGGCCTCTCATTGCCAAATTCATGGCACGGGTGAACGTAATTGTGGCCTCTTTCAGGCCCATCGCCATGCGCTTAAATTGCAACAACTGATTGCCGGATTTCCCATCCGGGGCGTAGAAAGCCGTCAGGTGTTTGGACTTCGGGTCCATCTCGATCTGGTGATAGCCCTGCTTTAAGTCCATCACCGTGATGTAAGTTGCTGCAGACAGGTGCTCCAAGATATCGCTTGTGAACGGCAGGGGGTGACAACTACCCTCCGTTTCTTCGTTAAGGGCACGAAAATCCGTGACCAAGCGGAATCGCTTGTTACCCTTGACGTCCGGCTTTTTCGGGACTATCCAAAGGGATGAGTAGCCGGAGTTGGAGGGCTCGACTATCCCTTGCTCACGGAGCTTTGCCAGTTCTCTTACCATGTGTTCCTTTATGGCCGGCGGGAATCTATAGCGGCCTGTGCGCACTGGCTTGTTTGACTTCAAACTTATTTCGTGCCGAAGTAAGTGTGTTGCGGGCAGCGGCTCGCCCTCGAGTCCGAATACGCCGGCAAACTCGTCGACGATTTCCCGAATTAACTCGGTTTCTTCTTCGTTGCAGCTCTCGAGGTCGGCAAGCTGTAGGATCATGTCGACCCTCGCTCTTCTAGCTGCGTCGTCTGCTTGGAGCTTCTCGTTCAGGAGCTCGACCTCCCTATAATCCATACGGTTTTCCTTGTCGGCGGTCAGTCGTCTAATGTTCGCCTGGCCGTCCAGTCGCCCTTCTGCCTGGCCGTCCCCATCGGCGTGGCTCGAAGGATTCTGCGGGACTGCGTGGCAAGCCGCCATCTCTACTACTGGGGTTGGAATCGTCACCTCCTGCTCGCTTGTGTTTATGCATTCTGCGAATGCTCGACCGCTCCTGTTCTCGGCGATGCAGTTGCCGAACAACAAGTCGGGATGAATTTGTTGCAGGGGTATCCATCCAACCTCCACATCCGCGTTGGACACTATCGAGCTAATTACCATCCTCGCTCGCGGTGGTATCGTCACTCGCTCCTCTTCCACGA
The DNA here is from genome assembly GCA_018906965.1 of Philotrypesis tridentata. Classification (NCBI taxonomy): domain Eukaryota; kingdom Metazoa; phylum Arthropoda; class Insecta; order Hymenoptera; family Pteromalidae; genus Philotrypesis; species Philotrypesis tridentata. The sequence goes on from JACCIB010000557.1 coordinate 1,473, forward strand.
ACGGGAATGTCAACTCCCCAAGTCGGAGGCATTTGTTAGCCGCGTCGACGCTGCCTTTGAGGGCATTAATGACGTCCCAGCCGATTATTCCATCCGTCTCGATTGGGAAATCGCTGGGCACTATGTGCAAGTCGCACAACACGTCGCGTGGAAGTCGATAGTGGCGATTCCGAGTGTGCGTGAGTGGCCTTCAGTGACACCGCGAATCACGATTCTGTGTCGGTAATTGATTGGGACACCTCTCGCCAGCTTGTCGATTTTGATAACCGACACGTCTGCTCCCGAATCGACGAAAAGGCTGGCTTTTCCGCTTAGCAGTTGCTCGGATTCTAGATGAATTATGGGAGGGGATCTCCCGGCCGTGAGAAAGCGTATGTCCGCGCAGCATGAGCATGCGTCCGAGTCATCTGGTGACTCCAGGTCCTCGCAATTCACTCCAGCTGCTCTGGGCCTCTCTGGGAGGGTCGCGCTGGAGAACTGCTGCGGCAGAATCCTATCATCAACAAGCTTGGCCTCCTCGACATGCAAGTCGAACTTGTAACCGTGCTCATGAGCTGCTCGTACGCCGGGTTCGCCCTGGGCGTTGATGCGTGTATCGATGAGAGTAATGTAACCCTTGGTCCGCTTGTTTGACTCTTGCAGTCTTTCAATCGTCGTATACTCAGGCGGAGTATCACGATTGGCGCGACCTGGGACGGGAGACATCTCACCGTTTACTGCTGGGGGCTGCACGAATTGCTCTTCGCACGGTTCCTGATCCGGCCGTGGGGCTTCGGAAACCATCTCCTGCTGGTTCTGGGATGCACCGGGTGCGGTGACCTGTGACGTTTTCGCTGTAATCACGTTCGTCGTACTTTCCGAGATATTCTCGCCAAAAGCGAGCGTGTCGCTAGCTGTTGCGATTTCGATGGCGCGAGGGGCGTCGCCACCCGATGAGATCTCCTTCGAATCGGTCTTCTGAGTTCGTATCAGTTTCGTCACTATCTTCTTTTTCTTATCTACTGCGTGACGCTCATCGTCTGGGGAACGAGACGAGCGTCGCACTAGTTTAAAGGCTTGGCCTGATTGCCTTGATTGGCATCGCGCTGGTCGCCAGCGCTGGCGCCGCCTTCCTTTTGGTTGTCATGGCGATCGTCTTTGTTGTTGTTGTTGTTGTTATTACGGTTGCCGTTATTGTTGTTGTTGCCATTTCCGGAATTCCGCTGGTTGTTGCCGCGAAACCCGCCTCCTCTTCTATTGTTTGGCCATCTGCCGTAACTCTGGCCGGGCTCCGGTTTGCCGCGTTCGCCGCGCGGGTTTTCGATCCTCTTTTGTGCGGCGTCCCGTACGAGAGTTTTGCACTCGTCCAGAGCGTGACCGGGCACGTCGCAGTATGAGCAAAAGGATTTTGCCCTCACGTCCTGGGCAGCGCCGCCCTTCTCCTCGCTTGATGTAGGAGGCTTCTCCACCTTGTCTGCGCTATCCGCCGCGGCCGCCGCTCGTCTTATCTGGGCCGCCGGCCTATGCTCGTCCGATTTGGCGGACGTAAGCAAGCGAGCTCCCAATCTGGCTTCGTGCTAGATGGCTGCGGTGAAGGCGTCGTTCCAGCACGTGGGGCGCGTCGCCCGGACGAGATGGTCCAGGGGCGCTCGGAGGCCGTACATAAATTGCTCCAGTACGTCGAAGTCTGCTTGCCGCCTTCGAGCCTCTCTGTCGAGCTCGGACAAGCCTGGAGCTGAATCGATTATTGTCGATAGTCGATAGTAAATCTTTTCGACTCGGAAACCGTAGTCGCCCACGTTCTCGCCGCTTTCCTGCGCAATCGCCCGAATTTGCGCGCTCAATTGGTCTGCGATACCGATGTTCGCGAAGTGCAGCGTAAGCTCGCGTAGCAGAGCCTCCACAGACCCGTACCGGACCGTGCGCGCGCGAAAGCCCTGTGTCGCTTTGCCTGTCAGTTTGTTTGCGATCTGGCGAAGGAGGAATCTCTCAAACTCCGGGCCGAATGAGTTGAGCACCTCCCTTACTGCTGTCGTGAAAATCGACAGCGTGTCCACATCCCCGTCGAATGTGGGAATCATAGAGAGGGCTTGCGTGAAGTGCGCGTAACGCCTCGGATCGATCGTTGCTACAGATGGAGCCGCCGCTGCCAGGGGCAAGTTCCCGTGCGGGGCTGCCGGGCCGTGTGGGGGCTGCGGGGGAGGCTGGGCCCATGGAGGGGGTAGGGGGTGCGGCGGGGGTACCGGTGGCTGCGCTGGAGGCTGCCTACTTGGTGCATGGGGTGGCGAGGGATCGCGTCGGGGGAACCTGTCGCCGGCTTCGCCTTCCCTCGGATAGCTATCGCGGCGCCCGGACCTAGAGCAGCATCGGGAATCCGGACGTTCGTTCCCCGTGTGCCGTGTGTCTGACTCCCGAGCGTCGTTGTGCGCCTGCCGGCCATTCTGTTGATCGCTGTTATTGTGCGCCCCCGCGCATCCCCTACGCCGGTCGGTCGCGTGGCAGCATTCGTGGCTGCATCTTCCGTCGGGGAGTTCGTTGTAGCCGCGCCTGCCGTGCTCGTGTGCACTATAATAACTGCGCCGGCTTCCATCTGAGTCGCCGGCGCAGCTACGGTAGTTGCTTGCTGAGCTATAGCTGCCGTCCGAATCGCCCGGGTCTCCGCGGCGACGGCCCGCGGCGCAGCCGTGTGAGCGACGCGCTCGTTCGTCCTCCCTTCTCTGCCGAAGATCACTGTCCGAGCTATCGTACGGGTTGCGCTGTGGGGTAAACTGCGCCGATCTCGCGGTTAAGCGGCCGCTCGGTGACCTTTCGGCCCCATAGCGGCGCCCGTCGGGCGATGCGGCGCTTTCACGCCACCGCGTGTTGGCGGGGGATTCGTTCGCGTGATTTTGCGCGGCGCCAGCCGGCCCCTCGTGCTCACGACGTTCTGTGTCGCGGCGGTGACGTCGCTCGCTAGCGTGCCGAGCCCTTCCCTCGCTTGGTCGCGTAGGGGTGGCGAATCGACAAGGTTGTCGATCGCTCGTGAACCTTTCGCGTGCATTTGGGCTTTGCCGGGGACGTGGGGGTGCGGCCGGCTCCGATCCCCGGCCGTCACTGAAGCGATCGTCTTTGCTTCTACGCCGATCGGGCTGTCTGGTACACTGCCCATCGGACCATCTCCACGGCTCGGCCACGCGATTGCTTGTGCCGCCCTTGCCGCCCCGTCCACCGTCGGACGACTCGTTGGCTCGGGCCTTCCTGCTCTTTCGGCGACGCTCGCGCCATGACTCCGCTTGCCCGTCCGAGCCATCGGGATCGCTCGATGGATCAGTGCTCGGATCGTCCGCCGGCGGGATGCGGTGGTATTCGCCCCGGGGCTTCCCTTCTGTACCGAGGAAGGGTTTGCTGCCGACGGCAGCCGGTGGCTCATACGCTTTACTGTTAGCGTCTGCGCCGGCCTTGTTCGAGCTAGTCGCTAGCCAGTCTTTCTCTGGCCATGCCGGGAACGGCGGGAGCGCACAGCCGGCTTGCTCTGCCGCAGCACTGCTAAGCGATTTTGACGGGGGCGGTGGCATGTCTTTGAATAACTGCCTTTTGGTCGGTTTTTTTCCTGATTTCAGGATTTTGATCGCCTCCCGGATTTGACCGTACATCACCTCCTCGTCCTCCGGCGCGCTATCTTCGGACAATAACTCGTCGATGATCTTGTGGAGTTTGTCCGCTTCGCGTTCAAGAGCGGAAGGGTGCGCAGGGGTGCCCCTGCCCGAGCCGCGGCGGGAGCCGGTCGCTGAGGCGGCTCGCGCCTTCTCCTCGTTCTCGGACTCGAACACGTCGTTCGGGTCCTCGTAGCTAGCGATCTGTTTGATTTGCAGGAGATTTGATACGCCTGCCATGCATTTGTCCCCTATTTCTACTCGCGCGGGCTTCACTAGGGGAGTATTCAAATGTCCCCAAATATCCGACGGCTGTTCGCGTGGCTCGCGAGGTTCCAAGGCCAGACCGTCCAGCCTCTTACGCAGTTGAGCGAACTCCGCGGGCTCTGACCTTGGGACTGGCTTCTTTATCGCTCCCGTACTTCCGGGGACTGGGAGAACCGGGGGTAGGATGAACGTTGTATTTTTGGGGTCCTCGTCGGACGAAGCTGGTACTTTCGGATACCGTGGCGCCGAGCTGGCGGCGAGCAGCCACGGGGTATCGCTTACCTGCACGTCAACCTGGTCAGGGTTACGTGCGCTGTTAGGGGGGCGCGGCGCGTCGGTTCGCGGTTCCAGCGATTCCCGCAGCAATCTTTGCGACGTCGGTGATAGGCGGTAATAGGAGCGATAGACCTCCTTCGCGTGCTTGAAACGTTTCTTCGTTTCCGGATCGCTGAGCCGCCCGCGTTTTTCGCGATCTTGATCTTTTCCATCGCGCTCTGTTCGCGAGCCTATATTCAGTACCGACATAGCTTTCCGTAGCTTCGTGCGCGTCATTCCGCTATCACGACGCGCTGTCCGTTTTCACTATCCGCGATCGCGAAACTACTATCGGGGTGAATTGTAATACGCGCTACCGAGCAACCAGCCAAACCGCATATATGAGAAAAGTGGCGGACTTACAGTACGACGAGCAGAAATAAGGCCGCTGTTGGTTGCATCTTGAAGTCCGTCGACGCTGGTGGCTGGATGCTGGTCGACGTGCTGGGGCCGCTGGTGATCCCTGCTGCTGCCGCTGTCGGCCGTCGGTCGGCGAGAGGGCGCTGGAGGCAGCCGATGACTCGCCGCAGGCGACGTCTCGGGGGTGGCGCGGGTTGCGATGTTCGAGAAGATGCTCTTCGTGTGTTTCGACGCGACGCTCGCCGGCGGTCGCGGAACGGAGCGTAAAAATTGCCGCACTCGATACGAAGTCGGCTGGCGCGCGTCTCTGCGCGTAGCGCGGATTCTAACTTTGAGCTCGGGCTTGAGCCTCGAGCCTCGGCGATCTGGGCGGCTGGCAAATTCGGACGATGTCGAGTGCTGGAGTGTCGAGTGGTGTCTTCGCTGCTTGCCGTCGCACGTGCTGCTCAGTGCGACTTTTCCAGGCAACTCCTTGGTTGTTGTTTTCGGTGCTCGTCGTGCTGCGATTCCTCGTTGTACTGCAAGCTGTGCGGAGCTATCCTGATCCGTGACACTGGGCACTGCACAAACTTCACTGCAATTGCAAGAATCGTCCCAAATTGCGCGCTGGCTTGTGATGAAAATCACCGCGGATTTGCAGATGTGTGCAGTTTCCTCCAAAGTTCAAAGTCGTCACTGATCACTGGTGGTGGCTGGAATTGCTTCCCTTTTCCCTGGCTGCGCTGGACGATATCACGTTGGCGAACGCTGTTGATCTTCGCTCAACTGCTCAACGCACGCACAAAAAAAAACTGCCGAATTTGCCGCGAACAACACTCGAAATACACTGCCGTCGCGTCGCGTTTCGGGACCCTTAAGGGATGCCAGAAAGCTGTTACGGATCGTGGGGGTTGACCGAAGGACACCAGACAAGTGTTGAGAGTAAGTTGTGTTTATTGCTCGCATAAGGCGGAGCTCTGCCCAGTTCGAGGGTCGCCGGGTATCTGCCGACGCTGTCTGCGAGATGCAACTCGTAGACTCGGCGTCTCGCGGCCAAAGTGCAAGCTTGCACTCCTTGGCCGTGAGAAGCTCTCGGCCGACGCGTTCCCTGCTGACGATGCATTCGGTGCATCGTCGCCAGCTCCGGTCACCGGACGCTGGAGTCACCTGAGCCTATGGCTCGTACGTGACAGTATATATAATTGTGTATATTAATTTTAAAAGCTCAGTACAAGGATAGTGTTTGCTTACGATTTCTGCATTAAACGAAATTAAGGAATTAATGTCGATAAAATGTTTTTCAACTATAAGTTATCGCTTCGCGTTATGTAAAAGTTTTTAAACTAGCATTGAATTTAATCGATTTTCATAGGATAACATACTTATTTCTATATATATTTACGCATGTGTAACCTTTTTTAAAATCGTATGTGTATACGAGCGCGCGGCACACACACATACACACATATACGCGCTTATTCATGGCGTCAAGTGGAGAAAATGGTTTAAAAAGGCAACCAAATGTCCTACGTTAATGCTTTTTTTTTAATTTTATGTGTTTTTTCCTCAACTTTCACGTCGTGTCAATGAAATTTACATGAGTGCAATGAAAATATCCGAAAATTACGTTTTTTAGATGTAAATTTAATTTTTCGGCAACCAAAGGTCCTACGTCAATGCTTTTGTTTTAATTTTATGTGTTTTTGCCTCAACTTTCCCGTCATGTTAATTAAATTTTCATAAGTGCCATACAAACACAAGAAAATTTCATGTTTTCTGTTATATGCAGTACTACATAATGTATTCATATTTTGTATATATAATTGTGTATATTAATTTTAAAAGCTCAGTACAAGGATAGTGTTTGCTTACGATTTCAGCAATAAACGGAATTAAAGAATTAATGTCCATAAAATATAATTGTATACAACTTTCTGGAGCTGCATTGAATTTAATCGATTTACATGAGATTATACTTATATATATAAATGTTTATACACGTATAAAATAACTTTTTATCTGTTTCAACAGCAAATATGATTTTTTTGCAAGATCCTACGTGTATATACGCGTACAGCACGCACAGATACACACACACGCACGCGCAGTACACAAACATACACAGACCCTCGCGCGCGCAGCACACTAACATACACACACGCGCTTGCGGGGGTTTTTTTATGGCATAAAGTGGAGAATGGAATATAACGTATAGGAGAGGAACTTTATGGACATTAATTCTTTAATTCCGTTTAATGCTGAAATCGTAAGCAAACACTATCCTTGTATTGAGCTTTTAAATTAATATATACACACATATATACAAAATATGAATACATTATGTAGTACTGCATATAACAGCAAACATGACATTTTCTTGTGTTTGTATGGCACTTATGAAAATTAATTAACATGACGTGAAAGTTGAAGCAAAAACACATAAAATTAAAAAAAAAGCATTGACGTAGGACCTTTGGTTGCCGAAAAATTAAATTTACATCTAAAAAACGTAATTTTCGGATATTTTCATTGCACTCATGTAAATTTCATTGACACGACGTGTAAGTTGAGGAAAAAACACATAAAATTAAAAAAAAAGCATTAACGTAGGACGTTTGGTTGCCTTTTTAAACCATTTTCTCCACTTGACGCCATGAATAAGCGCGTATATGTGTTTATGTGTGTGTGCCGCGCGCTCGGATACACATACGATTTTAAAAACGTTACACATGCGTAAATATATATAGAAATAAGTATGTTATCCTATGAATATCGATTAAATTCAATGCTAGTTTAAAAAGTTTTACATAACGCGAAGCGATAACTTATAGTTGAAAAACATTTTACCGACATTGATTCCTTAATTTCGTTAAATGCAGAAATCGTAAGCAAATACTATCCTTGTACTGAGCTTTTAAAATTAATATACACACTTATATATACAAAATATGAATACATTATGTAGTACTGCATATAACAGAAAACATGAAATTTTCTTGTGTTTGTATGGCACTTATGAAAATTAATTAACATGCCGTGAAAGTTGAAGCAAAAACACATAAAATTAAAAAAAAAAGCATTGACGTAGGACCTTTGGTTGCCGAAAAATTAAATTTACATCTAAAAAACGTAATTTTCGGATATTTTCATTGCACTCATGTAAATTTCATTGACACGACGTGAAAGTTGAGGAAAAAACACATAAAATTAAAAAAAAAAGCATTAACGTAGGACCTTTGGTTGCCTTTTTAAACCATTTTCTCCACTTGACGCCATGAATAAGCGCGTATATGTGTTTATGTGTGTGTGCCGCGCGCTCGGATACACATACGATTTTAAAAACATTACACATGCGTAAATATATATAGAAATAAGTATGTTATCCTATGAATATCGATTAAATTCAATGCTAGTTTAAAAAGTTTTACATAACGCGAAGCGATAACTTATAGTTGAAAAACATTTTACCGACATTAATTCCTTAATTTCGTTTAATGCAGAAATCGTAAGCAAATACTATCCTTGTACTGAGCTTTTAAAATTAATATACACACTTATATATACAAAATATGAATACATTATGTAGTACTGCATATAACAGAAAACATGAAATTTTCTTGTGTTTGTATGGCACTTATGAAAATTAATTAACATGACGTGAAAGTTGAAGCAAAAACACATAAAATTAAAAAAAAAAGCATTGACGTAGGACCTTTGGTTGCCGAAAAATTAAATTTACATCTAAAAAACGTAATTTTCGGATATTTTCATTGCACTCATGTAAATTTCATTGACACGACGTGAAAGTTGTGGAAAAAACACATAAAATAAAAAAAAAAGCATTACCGTAGGACCTTTGGTTGCCGAGAAAATCAATTTGCATCTAAGGTTCACGAAAGCCGCAGCGGCGGTCCTCCCCACCACCGCGCCGCCCGGCCGGAGCAGTCGCGCGGCCGCGCGCGCTGATCTCGCATCCGTCCATCGGTCCTTTTACAAGAATTAAGTCCATTACAACTATCAAGAAAAATGCTATCATCTAGAGCATCATTTGAACAAGCATTGTGTGAAAATTCATTAAAAATTATTAAATAGTTTCGGTGTAATCGTCGGTTGAAAAAAATTTCGTATCTCGGCTCCTATTGGTCGGATCTTGACGAATTTTCTACGAAAATTCATGGTTTTTTAAGTACTTTAAAATGCATTTTACCGCGTTTCTCTAACTTAAAAATTGGCGAAAATAAAAACTATTTATTGCTAAAAATGTTGTTAAATATTAATTTTAAGAAAATTCCTTTTTAGCATTTATTGAGTACGTCAAAAGCTATCAATTAAGCGTAGTTGGATTCATTTATCGTTCCATGGGCAAATTTGAAATGAATTTGAAATTTTCGGGTAAATAATTTTGCAATAGGACGCCATTTTGAGATATACGGATCGGGCAACGATTTTAAGATTGTTTGTACTAAAAGTCATCATTGAGAGCTTATCCGACGGAAAAGATCTTTTTTTTGAAAAAACTGTGGCAATGTGAAAATTTGGAAAAAGTTTTTTTTTGTTTAACAATTTAGCGATGAAAAAAGTTAATTTTGCATTCGGAAATATATGTGTCTCATTGGAAATTCAATTCTAAACAACTTTCCTCTGTACCTTTTTTTGCATAAAATGCGTTACAAAAACGTTATTCGCGAAAAACTAAAAAAAAGTGCTTTTTTGAAGTTTGTTTTGCAATAATAACAATGTTCCCGATCAGGTCCGAAGTTGAGAATTTAGGGTTACTTTCAGTAGGTTACCACAAACAAATTTTGACTGTCAAAAAATCTTTTGAAGAAAGTGCACGATATCCCACTATTGAACTCCCTGACTCCCTGACTAGTTGGAGGATGGGGGTGTGGCCAGATGTCGTGATTTAAAACAGAAACACGCTCAAGGGTTTTTCCAACGCCCTTTCCTCGGGCAAAGTGTCAGTTTACAGCTAACCGTCGAAGCGATCTCATTAAAAAAAGTATACATGCTTCTGGAGTGAATTAGTCATGGCGCAAGAAATGTTGAAAAGAAAGAACGAAGATTTTGAAAACGAGGATGGAAATAAGAAAATAACCATGACACGTAATAGAGAAATAAAATCAGCGATAGTCGGATCAAGGGGCACGGTAGCGCCACGATGGCAAGTATAAGGTTCGTTCAGTACGCACGCCGCCGTCGGGCGCTAGCCAGACCCTATTATACATCTCATAGGCATTGTTCGAAACTTGACTTACGGTTTTTTTCACTTTGACAGCATTATTTGTCACATAGAACTACTCAAACGAAAGCTTGAGACGAAAGTAATAAAATCACATCAGGGTCATATTTTGTGAAATGGCTTCTATTAAATGTTATTCTGAATTGAAAGTTACGGCTCATGAATTCTCGTCAAAAAAATTGTTCTCCCTGATAAATTGTTTTCCGCCATACGTCATCATGTGTGACGTCAGCGCTATAGATATATACTTGTGTACAGATATGTGGTGCAGACGACGATTACAATAACACAGTGCTAAGGTATAGATAGATAAGCAAGCAATTTTATCAAGGGGCGCGTTTGATAATAATTATAAATCAGTGTTAAATGTAATATAAATTTAACCTAAATATATATTTTAAAACAGTGTTAAATTCTTTTGTACACAATCGAAAAGCAATCATAAACTAATAGTTCATATAATTAGATAAGTATTTAGTTTTATTTTGATTTATATAAATATACAATACAAATAAAGGATTTGTGGACTGATTCTTTGTTAAAATGTTCTCTTTTATTTTTCAGGTTTTATTAGATTGGAAGGGATACAACTATCAGGATACAAGGAAAAAATTTTCTCGTAATGTGACAAGCTAGTGAAGTGTAAAGTATTTAATGATTTTTCATGCAAGAAAGTTTCTATTTTTCCATGTGACAAACTAGTGAATGTGCTGTATTTTCATTGTTTAAGTATCGAAGAAAGTTTTTACAGAATTTACAGTCAATGTTTTCCTATTTCTATTGGGAGGTTACGCAACTGTAGGGTTATATACTAAAGGAATTCCTGTGACAAGATGGTGAAGTGAAAAGTATTTTATTAAAGGATAATCCATTATTAAGTTTAGAATAATAACTGGTACAGAGTAAGCGTGTTCTTATTTTGATTCAAAGATTATGCTACCTACGCCACAAGATTTGATCATTATTAATAGGAAATACATAAGAGATTATAGAAAAGAATTTTCTTGTGATGTGACAAGTTAGCGTAGTGTTAAGAATGTGTTTACGAAAGTTTCTGTTGTTGACATAGCTATTCAATATTATTAAATTTTTTCTGTTGTTTCGTGAGAGGTTAAACTCTCAGGCTGTATACGTATATTGAAAGGAATCCGTGTGACAAGCTAGTGAAAGTGTTGTATTTTCATCGCTGAAGTATCGGAGAAAGTTTCCACAAAATTTGCAGTCCATCTGGTCATTACAAATTATCAAGTTCTTTGGACTTCTAGAAGAATAGCTGTCATAAGCGCAAGTATCTTGTAAGTATAAATAATATACACAAGTTTTTAGATTTTATACTGTATATTTTTTAAAAATTATACATTAATTGTGTGGATTCACTCCTTGTGGAGGATTCTCTCCTTCTGGAGCATCTTCTCCGTGAAACACTTCTTGTGTTCTTTGCTTGGCCAGGTCCGAGCGTGTCTCTTCTACATTGGACCTGGCCATAAAATTTATGAATTCAGCTAAATTCTTCAGGTTTTGCTGGTAGGAATTCAGCCTCCTTCAATTGTATGTTGCAAAAGTTGCAAAAGTGTTTAGCAAAGTCCATTTTCTATGCAATCAGAAGCAATCATCAACTAATAGTTTATTTAATTAGATAAGTATTTAGTTTTATTTTTTATAGATATTCAATATAAATAAAGAATTTGTGAACTGATTCCTTGTTTAAATATTCTCTGTTATTTTTCAGATTATGAGGTTATGAAGCTGTCAGTTTATATATAAATGAAGTAATTGTGACAAGAGAATTTTTATTGAAGAAGGTCTGATATTGAGATCTGCAGCATTGTGAAAAAAGTATATTTTCTTCAGTTTATAACTGTCTAGCAGAAGTGTAAGTTTTTTATTATTATATTCAATCTTCCACGCAAGAAAGTTTCTACAATTGTGGAACAGTTTCTACAATTCTACAAGTGCTTATGAACAATTATTAAATTTTCCTATCGTCTCCTGGGAGATAGACTCTCAGGCTATATGTCGAAAGGGATCCTTACAAATAGCTAGTGTGTTTTATTTTCTTGGTTCCAGAATCGAAGAAAGTTTCAACATAGAGAATATTCAGTATAAGGAAAAAATTGTCTTGTATTGTGAGAAGCTAGTGAAGTGTCAAGAATATGCATCGCTCATGCATGAAAGTTTCTAAGTTGTTTAAGTGTATATGAATAATTCATAACTTTTCCTATCGCCTCCTGGGAGGTAGACTCTCAGGCTGTATGTCGAAAAGGATCCTGATGAGAAGCTAGTAAAAGTGTTGTATTTTCATCGTTCAAGAATCAAAGAAAATTTATACAGAATTTCCTGTTTATATAATTTTCTTGTAATGTGACAAGTTGGTTGAGTGTTACGACTATATTCAATCTTCCACGCAAGAAAGTTTCTACAATTGTGGAAGTGCTTACGTTAACTTTTTCTATAGTCTCCTGGGAGATAGACTCTGAGGCTGTACGTCGAAAAGAATTCTTATGAATAGATAGTAAAAGTGTTTTATTTTCTTAGTTCAGAGAATATTCAGTTTATATAAGGAAAAAATTATTTTCTATTGTGAGAAGCTAGTGAAGTGTCAAGAATATGCATCGCTCATGCATGAAAGTTTCTAAGTTGTTTAAGTGTATATGAATAGTTCATAACTTTTCCTATCGTCTCTTGGGAGGTAGACTCTCAGGCTGTTCGTCGAAAGGGATTCTTATGAATAGCTAGTGAAAGTGTTTTATTTTGTTGGATTTCAGAGATTATTCAGTTTATATAATAGAGAATATTCTTGCTTGATGCAGCAGTAATGTTTTATACAATAATCAGCATGTGTATATTATATACTTACTCCATCGATTTCATGGCTTTAGGGTCTAAATTGTCAGGTGCATAACTATAAAAATCAAAACTATAAGTTCTTAGATAAACTCAATTGTATTGTTTTAGCATGTTAAAACAAGCTTTTATAGCTATAACAGATTTTAAATCAGGCGAAGACCGAAATATTCAAAATGTAGCTTACTTATTTCAATTATATTCTTCGCTCTCATTTCTATATGTAGTCATTATTATAGTAGTGATTAAAATCTATGGATATTTTACATACATTTTTTAGTACCTTAATACAGTAGTTATTATATATAAGCTCTGGTCTTTGTAAACATGTATTTTTTGCAGATATTTATTCCATTTTTAATGGGACCAAATGGAAGTTGATATTATATATATATTTTATACTTTCTTTGATATTGTGGTTTAGCAGTAAATTCAGTATATATAAATTTTATGGCTGTGATGAATAAATATTTAACGATGAAAGTAAATTAGGTTGTCAGCTATAATACAGAGTGTAAATAATAATAGATGAACTGTAGTGCGAAAAGCCCCGACTAAGAGGCGCTTCGCTGTTTCTTGGGAAAGGCGGGAATCGGGTAATTGAAGAAAAACACTGCGATTGAGCGGAAAAAACACAGAAGTTTATTCGCTCAGAGAGAGAGGGGAAAGCCTTTCGGCATAAAACCCCTCTCGATGTGTACACGCTGCGGAGAGAGAACGAGTGTGGACGTGTGTGTGTGTGACCTCGAACGAGATCGAGTTCTTCGCACCGGCACTCCTGACGTGGACGACGCGTGCGTACGCGAGGACGCGGAGATCGCGATCGCGAGAGGCACGAGAAGCGCGCGAGAGAAAGAGAGCGAGTGACAAAGGGAGAGATCGTGTGAGATCGCGGGTGTGCACAGGAGAGAGAATGAGAGAGAGAGAGAGAGAGAGAGTTACACTGCACTGCACTGGACGACGACGATGGCGACGACGACGATAACGACGACGATGACGAACGTGAGGACGAGTACTTGGTGAATGGCATGGCGCTATTCAAAGTTAACGGCTTCAACTTGCGAGTGGTTAGCTTGCGAGTTGGAGACGGACTGGACGATCGCGTGCGCTGACGGCGTCGCCACGAGGTCGGCGCCGCCGCTGCGCATGCGCGTGTACTGATTCTCCGCTTGCGCGCGTCGATCTCGCGAGATGGAGCCTCATGCCCTTGTGGCAAGCCGTTTCCGACGGAACAGGCTCCCCCCGTTGCGAGGGACGAGCAATTGGAGAGTGTGTTCGTGTGAGTGTGAGGTGTACCCTAAATACAATTTATTGGTCTTGGACGCTGGCTTCAATCCGGGGGCGCTGCGATCGGTAGAGGACAGAGCTGGGTGATGTTGCGCTTCAACATCCCCGTCGCTGTCTTGACGCTGACGACCCTAACGAGGCCATCGTCCCCAGGGTGCACCTCGCGGATGACTCCTAACTGCCAGCTGGTGCACGGTTGATTGCGATCCATGAGAATAACGACGCGGCCTTCCTTCAATTCCTCGTCGGAGTGGAGCCACTTCTGACGTTTCTGAAGTTCGTGGAGGTACTCCAGATGCCATCGACTCCAGAAGTCATCTCGGGCCTTGGTGATGAATCTCCAGGCGGACCGATGATCAGCTGGAACAGTGGGAGAATCAATATTCGGGTACGCGCGAATGGGTTTGCCTATCAGAACGTGAGCAGGAGTCAAAGCGATAGGATCGTTCGGATCAGAGGAGATGGACCAAAGAGGTCGGGAATTAAGGATTCCTTCGATTTCGATGGACAGGGTGTTCAGCTCTTCGAAAGTGAGCATTCTACCGTTTACGACTCTGAGGAGGTGGTGCTTGTACGATTTCACCGCTGCCTCCCAGAGTCCGCCGAAATGTGGAGAGAGAGGTGGATTAAAATGCCACCTTACGTTGAGAGATAGCGAGAAAGGCGCGATGCGGGATTTAAACTCCTTCGATTGGAGGAAAGTCGAAATTTCCTGGAGTTTGTTGTTTGCGCCTACGAAATTGGTCCCGTTGTCGGAGTAGACGTGGTCGGGTATCCCTCGACGACCGATAAAGCGTTTGAACGCCGCTATGAAAGCGTCAGTCGTCAGTTCGCTGACGATCTCTATGGTCACGGCCTTCGTGACCATACAGATAAAGATGCACCCATACGCCTTGAGTGTCGTGTTGTTCCGATGTTTCTTTTCCTTTATGCTGATTGGACCTACGTAGTCGATACCTACGTGTGAAAACGCCCCGGATGCTACGACGCGAGAAGGTGGCAGCGCTGCCATTTTATAATGCGGAGAGTCGGGTTTGTGTCTGACGCAAGTGACACACCTACGAATTACGAATCGAACCTGACTCCGCCCGTCGAGCAGCCAGAATCGCTGCCTCAACGAGAAGAGAGTGCCTTGGGTACCAGAATGAAGATTGTCTTCGTGAGCCGTGCGGATGATCAACTGGGTTACCGGGTGAGAAGAGGGCAGTAGGATCGGGTGTTTGCTCGCAATCGGAATTTCGGCGTGTTTGAGGCGACCCCCCACACGAACAATTCCGTCCGCGTCCAAACACGGATCCAGAGCAGCGATCTTCTTGCTCTTTACTTCCCTTTCTCTGGTGAGACAGGTTACAACGTCGGAAAATGCCGACTGTTGTATGGCCTTGAAGACGCGGGTTTCGGTAGCGGCCTTCTCCTGGACGGAGATGTAACCGTTTCGACGAGACTTGGCGGACGGAAGCCACCGTAGGCAAATCGAGAGGACCCTAAGCAATTTCTGATAACACGAGAATTGCGTGAGGCTCGTGTCTTCGGGAGCAGGATTTGTGAGGAGGCAGAGTCCCTTTCGTAATCCTGGCAAGTCCTGGATGGGCGAAACGATGTTCGAAGGCCAGCGGGATTCTGAATTCCGCAGCCAACCTGGTCCAGAGAACCAAATTCGGTTGCGGAGAAATTCCGCCGGAAGTTGTCCTCGAGATAGTGCGTCGGCAGGGTTGTCTTTGGTAGGTACGTACCTCCAGACGACCCGATCACCGAGCGCCTGAATCTCGCGAACGCGATTCGCCTCGAACGGCTTCAAGACCTGTGGGGGTTTCTGCAGCCAATGAAGAACGATCGTGGAGTCGCACCAGAGGATGATGCGGTCGATGGAGAAGTCGAACGCTGGGATCGTCTCTTGGAGGAGACGCGACAAAGTGAGAGCCCCGCACAATTCGAGTTGGGAATGGTTTGCTCCTTCAAAGGAGCTACCCTAGATTTGGAACAGATGAGACGAACGACTACCTTGCCGTTTCCGCTAACGGACTTAAGGTAGAGACAAGCGCCATAACCCTTCCGGCTTGCATCGCTGAAGCCGTGTATCTCGATACGCTGGGGGGTTTCGGAGACGAGGTGGCGTTTGACTGAAACCCTGGAGAGAGTGGGCAGCTGCTGAGCGAAGTCTGTCCAGAGCGTACTCAGACTCTGTGGCAGTGACTCGTCCCAAGCGACCTTGGCTCTCCAGCATTCCTGCATCAGCCACTTCGCGTGAAGGACCACGGGACCTAACATACCTAGGGGATCGAAAATCTTTGCTATCTCGGATAGCATCGCACGCTTCGTTGCTAGTTTCGGGTTCGGGATTTTTTCGACGGAGATGCGGAGTTCGTCGCATTTGGAGGCCCAGTAGACTCCTAGCGTCTTGAGGACTGGCTCGGTTTCGGAGTCACCGGCCAGATTCAGCACCTTCTCGTCGAGGTTGTCGAGCGCATGACCGTGGTTGGAGGCCCATTGCCTGATGTTGAATCCACCACACTTCAAAGCCGCGATTATTTCATCGCGTGCCCTGAGGATGTCATCTAGGGAATCAGAACCCGTGAGGAAATCATCGACGTAAAGGTCTCGCTTCAGAATCTGAGCGGCTCGAGGATATCGTGAGCCTTCGTCGTCAGCGAGTTGATGAATCGTACGAATGGCGAGATAAGGAGCGGCAGAAACACCGAAAGTGACGGTGTTGAGTTCGAAAACTTGAGGTTTCCCATCGAGATACCAGAAGAGACGTTGGTATCTTCGATCATCGGGATGGACGAGAATCTGCCGGTACATTTTCTCTATATCGGCAGTGAGGACATATCGGTGTGATCGGAATCTAACGAGATGTGTGTAGAGTTTGTCTTGTATCGTGGGTCCAACGTGGAGAGTGTCGTTAAGCGACACTCCCTTAGCGGTCTTGGCGGATGCGTCGAATACCACACGCACTTTGGTCGTGGAACTGTGAGGTTTCACAACCGCGTGATGTGGCAGGTAGTAACCAGTATCAGTCTCGTTAGTAACGGGTGTCATGTGCCCTAACTCGACGTACTCGTTGAGTACACGAGAGTATTCGTGTTTCAGGTCGTGTGAGCGGCCAAGCTTCCGCTCCAGGCTTTGAAACCGCTTCAGGGCTTGCGCCCTGGACTCTCCCAAGTCGGGTCTCGCTACCTGAAACGGCAACCGAACCATGTATCGGCCATCAGGCTGACGCGCGGTGTTCTCCTCGTAGAACCGTTCGCACGCCAGTCGATCGTCGGTTGCTGTGTGTGAGCCCGATACGTCCTCGATCTCCCAGAACCTATCGATCTGCCTTTCTAAACGAGTTAAGTGGCATAAAGCCGTGGAAGGTTGATCCGTGTCGACGCCGCCTACTATGACCCAACCTAGTTGGGTTTTCTGAAGAAACAGTTCCGCACCGTCCCGAGACAGATCGATTTGTCCTACTGAGAGCATGGACATCGTTGCTCCCAAACCAACTAACATGTCGATCGGTCTGGGGCGATGGAAATCAGGGTCCGCTAAACGGACATTCTTGGGTAGTCGAACTACCTCGCGTGGGAAAGGCTCTTCTGGAATGCAGCGCGCGATCTGATGAACGATCAGGAATACCAAACTCTTCTGGAACCCTGAATGTCTGGATTTGAAAACGACCTCTACGCACCTATCGGTCCGAGTGTTGATTCCGTTGATTGCCCCGATGGGCAAGGAACACGCCTTGGAAGGGAGTCGCAATTTATTAGCCAACTCTGCGGTGATGAAGTTGGCTGTCGCACACGTATCGAGAAGCGTACGAGCTTCGATGGACACGCCGTGGGCGCCTATGGCGTGAACCATAGCGCTCATCATGAGTTGTGACTGAAGAGCCCTAGTCAACGTGCTGAAGACCCCTACGCCTAGTCATGCCTTGTTATCGGCATTGGACTCCTTGTCGGAGCCACCATCCTTCTTGTCATTGTGTAACAAGGCGTTGTGCGCCTTACCACAATGCCTACAGTTACGACCCTTGCATTCGTCTGAATGACTTAGCAAGCAAACGGAGCACAACTTCTTTCCCTTCACCGCTTCCCAGCGCTTTGCGAGGCTGAGCTTCGAGAAACCTGTGCACCGGTAGATCGAGTGATCGCCCTCACAGTAGTAGCAGGAGAAAGTTTTCGCAGTCACGAAAACGCGCGCCGGCTGCTCGGTCTTCCTGACCTTGAAGTTCTGACGAGACTCCTGCTTAGCAGGACGCTTCCCGGACGAGTTGGACACCTTACTGGTGGACGCCTTGATGATGGAGGCCTTAGCAGTCTTCTCCTCTTCCATGGTCTGCAGACGGCTGCTGGCGGTCTCCACGAACCTATAAAAAACTTCGAGGGTAGGAACCTCGTCGAGAGAAAGCGAATCTTCCCAGCGGCTTCTGATGTCGAGAGGAAGGCTTCTTTCCAACGCCCGGATGACGATGTAATCTGGAATTATCTGTTTTAGAACGACCAGCCTGGCAAGATGTTGACGAACTGTGTTCACCATCGCAGACAACGAAGCAGAATTCGTTTCTCGAATCTCGGGGTAGCAGAAGATCGCGTCGACGTGTTTTGCGATCAGAACGCGCTTCCGCTCATACGACGCGACCAGTAACTCCCATGCAGTCTTGTAGCACCCCTCGTCTGCTACAAGATGCGCGATCTTATCGGCTGCTGGCCCTACCAACGCTTACTTGAGGTATCTGAACTTGATACTCTCACCCTCCACGTTCCTAACGATGTTTTCGAAGTCCGTCCGGAACGCTAACCATCCCTGAATCTGTCCGTCGAACTTGGGGAGACTCGCTGGAGGTAGATGCACGGGCTGAAACGTCTCTGAAAAGGTGGAGTTCCCTACAGGCCTGCCGAGACTGAACCTTGACGCGTTGCCCGACCGCTGTCGGAGCTCCGCCGCCCTCTCCCACCTACTGACCCTGGACGCAGCGTCGTAGTAGACCGCGTCAATGTCGCAGAGGAACTGCATGGTCTCATCTGTCGTCTGCTCCAATGAGAAGTAGAGATGACGAAGTTCCGTAATGAGGACGTTCGCCTCATCCAGCCGCACCAGCAGTTCGTTCAATTCGAACGTGCTGTCGCGAACAGCTTCAGTCAACGCTACTAGCTTCGACTTCAAATAGTCGCCCTTCCTGTTAAAAACCAGGACTGGGTCGGCCATGTCTGTGAACTCGGGCGTATGCGAGAGACGCGGACTTGACGCTACTCGACCAGTCGCAGTGGCTGCAAAGAAAAGACTCGACGCGCGCGACTCGCTACGGCAACTTACTAAAGGCGCGCGGCGCGTGGCGCGTGGCGCGCACGCTCGATTCGAACGCGCAAGCTCGCCGAAGCGGCTTGTTTACGCGCAAGGCGTACAAGGAGCGTCTACGATGCCCTGGCCTCTAGATCAATCACCCTGGACAATAGAGCAGAAGTCGGCCCTCAACTCAGTTGCCCAGCGCAATTGAGCACTGCCGTCCCCCTGCGCTCCTTGCTCCTCACGTACGCGGACTAATGCGTTCAAGAACGCAGCGTCCTTGGGAGACGTCT
Organism: Philotrypesis tridentata; assembly: GCA_018906965.1. NCBI lineage: Eukaryota > Metazoa > Arthropoda > Insecta > Hymenoptera > Pteromalidae > Philotrypesis > Philotrypesis tridentata. The sequence continues at coordinate 20,936 of JACCIB010000557.1, forward strand.
GCAGAAGCGTTCACAAGGAGACACGTCCGATGAGAACGTCTTCGAAGAAGACGAGCGCACCGAGGTGGCCGCGAGTGACCGCACGTGCACGAGACGTATCCCACAGGGCGCACGCAACCAAGCGTCTACGTGAAGACGCACGCAAAATTAATTTTGAGAGGAGAACGAGAGAGAACGAGATATGCGCCAAGATTTTAGCGCAGCGTGCGCGAGAGAGGCGCGCGAGAACGACTGCCTTGAAAGGCGTATGCACGAGACGTCTATGAAGAGAGACGCTCGTGCCTGCAATTTCCACGCGGTACACTTGAAGTGTTTGGGAAAAGGCGTGCGTAGAGCGAAGCTTCCTCGAATTACGTACACAACAAACGTGTTCGAGTCGGCAAGCGCGCGCAAGAAGTCAAACGTCGCCGAGACGTAAACAAGTGGGCTCGATCGAGCGCGTCGATTCCGAGAATCGCTGCGCCGCTGATACACGCTGCATGTGTGTCGCGTCGACACGCGCGCGAGCATACGCCGTGCGAATGAGAAAGAGAGAGAAAGAGAGAGATAAAGAGAAAGACAGCAACAAACTGGCACTTAGCTCTGGCTCGTGGCGAAGTCCTCCAGGTGATGGCAGTTAGGCGGAGGCGACCCTGGATGGCGAGGTTGCGATGATGGCGATGATGACGCAAGAGGCTGCACTTCGTTGTCCACACCTCACAGGAGGCACCATGAACTGTAGTGCGAAAAGCCCCGACTAAGAGGCGCTTCGCTGTTTCTTGGGAAAGGCGGGAATCGGGTAATTGAAGAAAAACACTGCGATTGAGCGGAAAAACACAGAAGTTTATTCGCTCAGAGAGAGAGGGGAAAGCCTTTCGGCATAAAACTCCTCTCGATGTGTACACGCTGCGGAGAGAGAACGAGAGTGTGGACGTGTGTGTGTGTGACCTCGAACGAGATCGAGTACGAGAATCCAGGTTCTACGTCTAGAACCTGGACAGACGAAGTGAGTGCGCGGCCGTTCTTCGCACCGGCACTCCTGACGTGGACGACGCGCGCGTACGCGAGGACGCGGAGATCGCGATCGCGAGAGGCACGAGAAGCGCGCGAGAGAAAGAGAGCGAGAGACAAAGGGAGAGATCGTGTGAGATCGCGGGTGTGCACAGGAGAGAGAATGAGAGAGAGAGAGAGAGAGAGAGTTACACTGCACTGCACTGGACGACGACGATGACGACGACGACGATAACGACGACGATGACGAACGTGAGGACGAGTACTTGGTGAATGGCGTGGCGCTATTCAAAGTTACCGGCTTCAACTTGCGAGTGGTTAGCTTGCGAGTTGGAGACGGACTGGACGAGCGCGTGCGCTGACGGCGTCGCCACGAGGTCTGCGCCGCCGCTGCGCATGCGCGTGTACTGATTCTCCGCTTGCGCGCGTCGATCTCGCGAGATGGAGCCTCATGCCCTTGTGGCAAGCCGTTTCCGACGGAACAATAGAAAACATTGAACGTAATTCAACACAGTGTACCAAGATAAAAGACGTTGAAAGATTCACAGTTTGCACTTCCAACGCCTTTTTCACATAACCCAAACTCAATATAAATAGTTTAACGTACCACAGAGTAGTTTAGCATAGGAGTCTGTCAAATAACAAAACAAGCAAATAGTTAACTTAATAGACAGGCACCCCAAAAGCATTATTAATATCCCATATTGGACCCACAAATAAAACTTTCAAACTATAATTTAAAAAAATTAAAGCAACGCACTTGCACGAAGCACTGAGTTCATAAGTATTCCTCTATTCATGCACAAACAAAACTTGGTCGGCAAAAGTCATTATCAATTCCATAGGCAATAAAACAAATAATTAAGCCAACACACAAACTAAATTCAATGTGCACAATTATTGAGACCCACTATTTACACATCAAAACTTAGTCGAACCCAGGAAGAGCAATCTGAAAGAGGCGGCCTTTGCTCCAAAAGACGAACTCAATCAGATAGGTCTGACATACACCATAGTGATTTACACTTATTCACACATATACATAATTTAAAAACTACAAAAAGTCAAAAGCACTAGTCAAGTCATGTAAATTAATTAAATATGTTTATTAAAACACTCTACAACACTGTTGTACTTCTCACTACAAAAAACTTTAGAGAAAACTTGTGCACTAGCTTTGGCATGCCATTCCAGGGGAGACGTCAAAATCTTCTTAAGACGTAATACGGTACGATCGTTTGCGGCAGCGCTGTAACCCCGTGTGGTGATGGAGATTTTTTGACCTGTCAATATCGTCGCTCGTGGTTGAGTATTTTTACATACTTGCGTTCAGTGATTTGAAGGATGTGTTTACTATGTTCGACGTGTGCATCAACCAGTGCGACCTCGCGATTTATCTCGCGGGTCGATGTCTCACGGCTGACGACAGGATCGACATAGAAAATTATTCACAGCCGCTTATGCGCTGGTTTTACGAATTGCGTAAGTTTCAAATTTTTATAGTATTTTTTAAACATTTATAATATAGATTTAAAAAAATAATTCATATTTTTTATAGGACGTCTCCACGCCCTGGACGCAGTTCGCGAAGAGACACGCGAATTTGTGCTCAGCATTATGAGCGAAGCCAGGACCCAAATCGTTGAGATAGTGTCAATGATCCAAAACGTTACGAGCCCTGATGATGAAATTAGTGCTGACGACACGCGGAGAATGGACCGACGACGGGCGCAGCTAGCTGTGAATTTGGGGACACAACAGAATGCCGCACCCTCGGATCATATGGAAAAATGTCGAGAAGCGGCTCTCGCTGCCTATCAAGGTAACTAATCAAGTTTATCTTTTTTTCCTACATCATTTTCTTATATCTACGTCCTTAAATCGTAGCGTGTGAGGATATGATAATTGCGCCTTGGCTACCGGCTCCTCGGACGACAGCAACACGTGTATTTGAATGGATCGTTACAGAATTTTACAACGATCCAAAGTCATTCCCACCATCGGGAGATGATGTGTACAGAGCGTTTGAGGCGTTTCGAGGACCGGCCGAGGTTTAATTGTTAGTAATTTTAATTCAAATAGTCGTAATTCTTAAACTAATTTTATATTAATTTCAGATGTTGGATCACGAGCACAGAGCAAGGACGACATTGTTGAAATACCTAAAACAAAAAAACAAAAAAATAATAGTGAAGATTGCGAAAAAAATAATAGTGCATGTGGTACGAAAGTGTTGGTGCATGTGGATGTGCACAGAGAAATGTGTAGCAGTGGCTGCAGTTACACCAGCCAGGACTCGACGCATCAGGGGGCCTCTCGGCTCCAAGTAGGAAGAGGCCGAAGCAGTAGCAGGTCAACAACCTCCCGCAGCCAGCCCTCGCAACGATCCTCGGACCGGCTGTCATCTCAGAATGATAGTGTTTTCAAAAATAATTCTAAAGAATATTCGTGTATGTATAGTGAGAATTCGGTCGCGATTTCGAGTGGGTGGGTTGATGATTTTGATACCGAATGGTTCGACGATTTTGAGGGAAAAGGTGGTAGTAGAGGCAATGTGGAAAATATTCTAGACAAACCTTGTATTTTGTCCATAAAAAACGACGACAACTTGTGTCTACCGCGTGCGTTGGTTTGTGGCGAAGTATTTATTCGAAAAGACGCGACACCCGAATGGGCTAAGGAATGGCGCGAAATAAAAGAAAAACTGACGCATCAAAAATATCGCGCATCGCGACTAATGATAAAATCGGGTGTTGAACTCGCACAAGATCGAGGATGTGGACTCTGCGAACTCGAAAAATTTCAAAAGTTTTTTCAAAAGAAAAAGATAGCTATTCGTGTTTACATTTACGAAACATTCGGAAAAAAGATGCACCATTATTTTTCGACGGCACGCAAAAAGGTCCATTTGAAAAAATTATCAACATTATGGCATATCGCGAGCGGGAGCATTTCGACCTTGTATTGAATTTATTAGGCGTTCGTAATGGATTATTTTTTTGTGAACCATGTAATTTTTCGTACAAAAGCATACATAAACACCATGCGATGCCATATGCGATGCGTGTTTTACTACCCCAAGATGCGTTGGGGGTGAGCGAAACGTACGATGCAACGATTGCGCTCGTAGTTTTTACAACGATGACTGTTTTAGAAATCATGGTAAAATCGGTTCTGTAGCTCGTGATAAAAAATATACGGGGTCAAAGGGAAACTCGACTAGATCTTTATGTTTGAATTATTTCTTTTGTAAAACATGCCAACGCCTCGTCAACAATTTTAAAAGGAAACACGAATGCGGTAAAATTTTTTGTAAAATATGTCGAAGCATCCACTCGTTGAACGTACTGTGTATGATGCAGCCCGTGACAGTTAGAAAAAATACAAAAATACACCCCGAAAATTGTTTTATTTTTTACGATTTTGAAACGCGCGAAGAAAAACTAAACGAGATCAGCAATGTAAAAATTTTAAACCCAATCTTGTGCGTTGTGCAAGTATGCTGCGACGCTTGCTTCTCCGACGAGTCAACGCGGCTATGCGCATTTTGTGGGGTTCGTGAGCACGTGTATGCAGGCGCCGAATGTCTGGCACATTTTGTTGATTTCGTAGTTCGTAAAAAGAAAATCGGTTTCTCTACGTTTAACGCCAAAGCCTTTGATGCGCAATTTATTATGAAGTATTTAGTAGAGAACGGTAATGATCCTGAAGTTATTTTAAATGGTCGTAACATAATACGAATGCAGATAGGAAAAACGATTTTCATAGATTCCTTCAGTTATATACCATCAAAACTCGCATCTTTTCCCAAAACTTTTGGTCTCGCGGAAGGTGTGAAAAAAGGATATTTTCCACATCGTTTTAATACCGTCGAAAACGAAAATTATAAAGGCGTATATACCCGGCCGAAACTTATAGCCCCGAGGCGATGACGCTGCAAGAACGCACAAACTTTTACGAGTGGTATGCCTCGATTTCTGAAGACTTTGTTTTCGATTTAAAAAAAGAATTACTCGAGTACTGTCAGCAAGACGTCATCATCTTACGCCAGGGTTGTATGAAATTTCGTCAAATCTTTTTAAATGTCGCAAATGTCGATCCGTTTGCGGAAAGTGTGACACTCGCAAGCGCCTGCTCTCGTGTCTATAGGAAGAATTACTTAGAGAGGGATACAATAGGCCTTGTACCTGCGCAGGGTTATTTACGAGCAGGCAACCACTCTCAAAAGTGTATAGAGTTATAGGGTTATAGGAAGAGCATCGGACCGGTCGCGAAATCGTACACGCGGGGCGAAGTCGAGAATACCGTTTAATCGAGGGTCCAATCGTCGACGGTTTTTGGTCTGTAGATAACGCGAAAGGGGTGGTTTATCAATTTCATGGATGCTATTGGCATGGTTGCCCAAAGTGTTTTAAAAATGAGCGTACGCGAGCTCTCTTTGATAAAACAACATTTGAGCAGCGATACGAAAACACAGTCATAATGTCGCGCCGCATAAAATCATACGGATACACACTTATCGAGATGTGGGAGTGTGAATTTGAAAAATCAATTGTAGTTAATCCAGATTTTAAAAAACTAATTAAACGACACCCTCTCGCGCAAAAGAATGTTTCGTTGAATCCTCGGGCGGCTTTTTACGGCGGTCGGACTGGTAACGTCGTGACTCTTTACAAAGTAGATCCCGGTGAGAAAATCCGATATGTCGACGTTTGCTCTCTGTACCCGTACATCTGCAAGACGGGTGTGTATCCGGTCGGTCATCCAAAAGTATATATCGGTAGTATGTGCCGCGAGCTCACCGGTGAAAATTTCGAAACGTTTAGTCGAAACGTCGAAAGCCTCGTACAGTGCGAGATCCTACCGCCGCGGGACCTATACCACCCGCTGTTACCGTACCGCATGCACAACCGTCTGCTCTTCCCCCTCTGCCACTCGTGCTGCGTAGAGTCGAGACAAGGCGAGTGTTGCCACGAAAACGAAAAGGATAGAATTTTGAGCGGTACGTGGGTCGCTCTTGAGATAAAAAAGGCGCTGGAACATGGCTATGTATTAAAGAATATAAGCGTTATATGGCAGTATTCCATCACTCAGTATAACCGCGATACAGGCACTGGCGGTTTATTTACCGGTTATATAAATACGTTTTTAAAAATTAAACAAGAGAGCTCGGGCTTTCCCGCGAACGTCGTGACCGATGCGGACAAAAGGCAGTACGTTGACGACTACGAGCGCGAGGAGGGCATTAAATTAGATTTGAATAAAATAGAGAAAAATTCGGGACTACGCGTTGTTGCAAAATTATGTTTAAATACGCTTTGGGGTAAATTCGGTCAGAGAGGCAATCTGTCTCAGACTAGTATAGTTCGGGGGCGTGAAGAACTGTCAAAATTTATTACCGATCCCGACATTGTTGTCGAGGCACTCGAATGGGCGAGTGAGAATGCTTTTTATGTAAATTGGAAATACATCGATGAGGTGGAGTCAAACTCACCATGCACGAGCGTAGTCGTTGCTGCGTATACTACAGCGCAGGCGCGATTAACAATGTACACGTATCTATACAAGTTAGGAACGCGTGTATTGTATTACGACACCGATTCTATTATATATACGACTAAATGCGATGGGTCGTACGAACCTCAGACCGGGCCGTATCTTGGTCAGCTTACGAACGAATTGGAAGACTATGGCCCGGGAGCTTATATCGAATGCTTTGTCTCGGGAGGCCCAAAATTTTACGCGTATCGTGTACGTAAAGCGGATGGTACGGTTCACGATGTGTGTAAAATTAAGGGTTTCAGACAAAACTATCTGACAAGCGAAATCATTAATTTTAATACTGTTGTGCAAATGGTCGAAAATTATAATGCAAAAAATTTTAATAATGTAAACAACCAATTGATAGTAAAAAGCAATGTGTTGCGACGAACGGCGCTTCATGAAATTGTATCTGTAAATGAAGAGAAAAAATGTTCGATTGTTTTGCGAAAGAGATGGTTCAAATCTGCGAAGCGTTCTTATCCTTTTGGTTATAAAAAAAATAAATAAATTTTATGTATAATTATTTTTAATGTAAAAAATTGTATGTTTGTTTTAAATATATTTTTTTACTGAAATAAATTTGTATAAAAAAAGAGTATTTTGCTTTTACTATTTTTCAGACGATGCGGACAATAACGCTATTCGCGTTGTCAATGACTATGTGATACAGAAAAGCGATGATATGAAGGTGCAAGACCGCATAACAGTGTTTAAATTTAAACCGCTACCACCTAACGTCGACCCTAGCGAATGGATAGATCAAGCTTTTCAGGAGATTGTAGAGCATTTAAAAAAATATGCTAAAAAACCAACAGATAAAATCGGGGTGACTGTTAATTGCGCGAGTTTTGTAAATGGTAAAATGTGGGTGTCTGTTAGATTCGTTAAAGAATTAAAGTTTGAGGATGTAATGGATATTTTCAAAAAAGTTAGGCAGAGTAAAAAAAGCGTTGCGATAGACGAAGCGTTGGAATTTAAAACTACATATATTGAGATGGATGATTAATACAAATTATTTTTTATGTACAAAAATTTATTTACTAATAACATTTTATTAAAAAATAATATTTTTCTATTTACCGCCTTTGATTAATTTACACATATACACACTAATAAATTTGTTGTTGTTGCTGTTGCTCTTCCATATATTCTATATCTAAAATATCTACAGTATTCAATGGTTTGTCACGCGTAAAAATTGGGTGGCGAAGGCCTCGGGCGTCGTGCACAGCGACATTGAAAGCAGGTAAGATGAGATTCACGTGCACAGCAGAGAGACCTATGCTGACAAGCAAGATGTAGGCAGAATTCGGTAAGAACCCTTTATTAGTGAAAATGCCACGAAGACTGTAGCCGGCCGTAACGCGCTTGAATATCTTGCACGCAGTGTCGGTCCAACGCCCGCCGTGCGCAGCATGGGGCCCAGTACAGTCTAGAGCACACAAGATGGCTCGGGGCGGCAGTGTCAGAAATTCTTCTTCAAGTTCGTATATCCCCATCGTTTCGTGTAAACTCGAGATCTCGTAATGCTCTCCCGTATCGAAAGCCAGACACTTGCGTGTATCTTGTTTTACTATGCAGCGCACTGGTTTTCCATCTACTCGTAAAGCAATCATCATCTTTGGCTACATAAAAAAACATGAAAATTATTTTTTCACGCGATAATGAATTGTCGTAAAAGTTGCAGTTTTAATTTTTTACCTTTAATTCATGTCTTGATAATTTCTTTATGAGGGGAACACCTGTATCTTCTGTTTGTAACATCCCCGTAACTGGGCAATAGTAGTACATGCGTAAAATGTTGAAGAAGTCTGTCATATCAGCCTCTAGCCGTGCGTACCTATCATCCTCTTCGATAAGTTGCATGTAAAAGGACGAGGGTGTGTTGAAACAAGAAAGCCGTAGATCCTTGTCTTGATGTAAAAGTGTATCGATGTTACGATAACCTATGTTGAGAAGAGAGACGGAAGCCATTTTTTTCACGAGCGGTGGGGAACTGTCGAGGGTAGCCAGCGCTGCGTATAGTAAACAACTGAAAGCTAATGAGAACGTCTCAGTCATCTCGAGTTACAAGCTCCGCTAAAAGAGTGGGGGGTGTGAGGCACGTGGCTCGACACTAGCACCACTAGCGGCTAACGTAGCTTTAAAACAGACCGCTACTAGCCTTTTTTAAATTTCGACGCTAGCAAAACAAGCCCCGCTCGCCGCGCCCGGCAAAGCAGCTTGTCCCCGTACCGCGCCGCCGCCGCCGCCGCCGCCGCCGACTAAATATGCTTGATTCAGAAAAATTAATTTAGTTTAAATTTCGCTGTTGCCGTAGAATCATCGTCGCCGACATGGATACTCGTTGGTCTCATCCTTGGACGAGTATAATATGCGGTCCAACGTCTTGTGGAAAATCCTCTTTTATAAAACGTTTTTTAAATTTTCTCGATCAGATGGCCAACGTAAAATTTGATAGAATTTTGTTCTACTATGCAGAGTGGCAAGACGGTTACAAGAGCGAAAATTTTTTTAATAATGGTAAAACTATAGAGTTTCGCCAAGGCCTACCAAATCCCGAGGACTATTCAAACGATCCGCATCTGAAAAAGTTATTGATAATCGACGACTTGATGCGCGAAGCTTCGAATCACGTTATCGTTGATCTCTTTACGAAAGGCTCGCATCACAAGGGAATATCGGTATTTTTTATAACACAGAATCTGTTTCACAAGGGAACGCATGCTCGAGATATAAGTCTCAACGCCTCGTACATTGTACTGTTTAAAAATCCTCGAGACCGCGCACAGATCCAACATCTGGCTCGCCAAGTCTACCCCGAAGACCCAAAGTTTTTAAAAGAGGCGTATCAAGATGCAACTACGAAACCTTTTGGCTACTTGATGATTGACTGCAAACAGAGCACGCCGGATGAGTTTCGCTTCAGAACGGCCATTTTCCCCGACGACGAGCACCAAATTATTTACTTACCAAAGTATACGACTAGCTCTCTCGAACAATCTATTTAATGTAAAATAGCCAAACGCGAGGCGGTATTCTTCAGTCCTGAAACAACCATGCCGAGGCGCACATCGTCGTCTACAGACGGCTCGGATAATAGTAAACCACCGTTTGAAAAAAAATATATCGCACTTTTGGACGCTCTCAGACATTCGGATAAAAATCAACGTATAGCTCTTTTAAAAGTCGCCGACAAAAAATTAATTAAATACATTTGCGAGTGTGCGTTAAACGTTTTGCACGGTACAGTGTCGTTGAAAAATCATCAAAAAAGTAAACTGAAAAAACACAAAAACATTTTAAGAAAACTTGCCTCTAAAGCAAAAAATAAAAACTCGTGGAAAAGTAAAAAACGCGTCATTGTGCAAAAAGGTGGCAGTTTTCTTCCATTCTTATTGTCACCGATACTAGAGGGTGTACTGTCAATGTTCCGTTAAAATTATTTATAATGTCGAGTATAAAGAAAATGGTATTAATACCAAAGGAGCAGCTCGACAGAATACAGAGAGAGGCCAGCACACCCCATACTGTGACGGTAGCGGCAGCGGCTCCTACATCGGACCCTGTAGACACTAGCAGCACCCCCGCTGCGTTTGGGTCTACCCAGACTGCAGGAAATCATCTCACACGTTTGGACGATGAAATGAGAAAAATTCTCGATTCGAGAACGTACCCAAACGAGCAAGAACGTTTAAAAGATTATTTGAGTGTTTTACGACGATATTTATTCTTTGTAGAAGAAAAACGCAACGCCACTCGGGCTGTGGAAGCTGCAGACTCGGAGGCATTATCGGACGAGTTGATTATTCAAAGCGTTCCGACGGTTTACAAGAGAATCACGCAGTTGTTGTTGAACCACCTCAAGGCCCGCGGCGATCGCATAACCTGGAGTGCCACTGGTGTCGTAACTATCGACGGCGAGACCATTAAAAATTCAAACATTATCGACTTGATGAACGAGGCTGCGCGCTCGCGGAAAAAAATCAAAGCCATCGGTAGAAAAGAGTTTGCTAAATTACTTCGCGATATCAACGTGCCAAAAGAATTTGTAGGAAACCCTGATTTGTGGAGTATCGGAGGCGCCGAGTCGTCTAGCAGAGACTGGAGCAAATTCAGCATCGACGACGAAGACGACGACGAGGCGAGGGACGATTTCAAGACACCGAAAAAACGTTTCAACGAAAGTGATTTTGATCGTCTTATGAATTCAAAGGTTACGCTTAGAAACCGCCGTGAAAAAGTGCCTTCCACTTCTACACCTAAAAAACGATGGTTAAAAAGTCCGTGAACAAACGTTTGAAAAAACAATATTTTGATCCGAAGAAAGCAACAGCATTTTCTGGTGCAAGAAATTTGATTCGTAAAAATAAAAATAAAATTTCCCCCGATAAAATTAAAAAGTGGTTTACGAAACACGACGCTTACACTCTACACAAGGAGGCCGATCTCATGCAGCTTACCTCTATAAAAAATCACAACGACGGAATAGGCTACATACTCGTTGTAATAGATGTTTTGTCTAAATTTGTGTGGGCTCAGCCCCTTCGCGACAAAACTGCGCTCGAAGTCACAAACGCATTCAGAAAAATTCTCAAAAACGATCGTCATCGAGCGCCACACACGCTGCAAACAGATCGTGGAAAAGAATTTGTCGGGAAAACGTTTCAAAAATTTCTCAAAGACAACGACATACATTTTCGAACTGTAAGCAACCCCGATGTAAAAGCCGCGGTTGTCGAGCGTTTCAACAGAACTCTGAAGGAGCGCATGTACAGATATTTTACGTACAAAAATACAAAGCGATATATTGACGTTTTACAACTACTGGTTGACGGTTACAACAATACTCTGCATTCTACGATTAAAATGGAACCGGCGAGTGTGACTTTATATAACGCACACAAAGCCCGAGACAATTTAGTTGCACGCGCGCTCCGAAACCAGCCTCGTCGAAAAAAATCAAAATATAAAGTAGGTGCACACGTGCGTATAAGTCGAGAAAAAAATATTTTCGAGAAAGGTGCTGAAAAATCTTGGAGCGAAGAAGTGTTTAAAATTACAAAAGTTTTGAGGCGGCAAGGTTTATTTATCTACAAACTCGTCGATCTACAAGGCGAGGATATAGAGGGTTTTTTCTATCCGGAAGAATTATCTGCTGTACATAAATCGCGTGTCGAGGAGCGCGAGTATAAAATTGACAAAATTTTGCGTTCGAAAGGACGTGGCAAAAATAAACAATATTTCGTAAGTTGGGTTGGATATCCGGATAAATTCAACTCGTGGATACCAGCTGCAGACTTGAAAAATATTTAAAAAAATGTATCAGACAAATTTCACGCTAGTTCTCCCGAGCAACAGCAGTGCAAAGTATTTTCCAAATAATACGACTACGTGCTTCTCGACTCGCCTACCCAAAGAGATCGAACTCTACGGGCGGTGGGTCGTAGGCATATCGGAAATACACATTCCATGCACAACGCTGCATCTGCGGCACGAAGAGTGCTCTCTCAAGACGAGCGAGAAGGAGGAGCCTCGATACTTTCAGCACGGCACCTATCCCAACATACGAAGTCTTGTCGACACAATAAACGAGACTCTCGTATTGACGAGCAAAGATAAACTTTGCATGAAATTATTCTACAACGAAAGAGGTGGCTATGTGTCTGTCGGATTACTCACAAAAGATGGGCATACGAAAATGTGTAAAACACCCGAACTATCTCTCCCCGTACAGCGCGTACTCGGATTCGAGTTTGGTATAGAACCCACAGATATGAGCGAGCAGATTGACAATTATCAAATACGTTTCGTAGGTACACAGCCTGCGAGTTTTTCCAGAACAGTTCCGGATCAAATGTTTGTGTATAGCAATATATGCGAACCCTGCATAGTTGGCGACACTTTTGCACCGCTTCTGCGCATAGTCAATGTGGAGGCGAAAAGATTTCAATTCGGTAGTACTATGGTGAAAAGTTTCGACCCTGTACATTACGTTCCTGTGCTCGTAAACAGATTTCAAACGGTCGACATAGATATAAGGGACAACCTCGGCAAACCGATAGCATTCGAGTTTGGGACGTTGACTATTACGCTACACTTTAAAAAAGCAACGGTCTGAGTGATTTAAAAAATGAGTTTTTACACAGTTTACGATCAGTCGGGCTACGGAGGCCGCGGCATCAATCACGTATACGTTGGCTCGCCGCGCATGCGAGGCCATGGCCTAGGCTCGTGGTTTTCTGGAATATTTCGAAGTGCATTACCATTCCTCGCCAAGGGAGCTCGAGCCATCGGTAAGGAGGCTTTACGCACCGGCGTTAACGTTCTCGAGGATATGGGTGAAAACATATCGTTCAAAGATTCGCTTCGAAAACGTGCTAGCGAGTCTGGAGATAACCTAAAGAGGAAAGCTACCGAAAAATTATCAAAAATGATGCAAGGATCGGGGTATAAACGTCTGCGCGCGACGAGTTTGCCTCAGTCTCCATTCGCTCTCACCCCGCGGAGCATCGTTTCACCGCGTCGCAAGAAGCGTAATACATCGGGACAAAAAAGAAAAATCAAGAAACGTGTAACAAAGCGGCGCATAAAACCGTTGAAGCGCTTGACTCGAAAACGCAAGAGTAAGAAAGCAAAGAAAAATAGTCAAAAGAGGAGGAAGAAGGCAAGAAAAACTAAAACGCGTGATATTTTTGGATAATTGAGTGTTAACTGTGACAATGTCGTTTTTACATAGCCATTCGGAGGCGTGCCTCAAGACCGAGCTCGATCTGTTTTCCCTACCCCCCACGCAAACGGCCATAGAATCGAGCAGATGGGTATCTTACAAACCCGTTTCGTCGTTGAGCGACGAGAGTCCGATAGAGTTTTGCATAAATTCTCAAAACGAGGATTATTTAGATCTCGCCCACACAATGATAAAAGTGAATGTCCAGATAACCCCTTTAACGGCGAGCACCGACAAACAAGTAGCCCCCGTCAACAACTTTCTACACTCGATATTCAACCAAGTTGACGTTTACTTGAATCAAAAACTCGTCTCACCACCCAATAATGCATACCCGTACCGTGCGTATCTCGAAACTCTTTTGAATTACGGCCCCGCGGCAAAGCATTCTCATCTATCTACAGCCATGTGGTCGTCTGACACTGCAGGCCATATGGACGAGCAGCCCGGCGCTACTGACCCTAAGAATGCCGGGCTCGTGGCTAGGCAGGCATGTCTGTCGGAAGGCAAGCAATACGATCTTCTAGGACATCTCCACTGCGATATTATGAATCAAGATCGTTTTCTCATAAACGGTGTCGAAGTGCGATTGAGACTTGTGCGCTCGAAACCCGCGTTCTGTCTCATGAACGCATCGGCAACAGAATACAGCGTAAACATTTCGGAAGCCACTCTCCTCGTTCGACGTGTAAAAGTATCACCCGCTGTTTTAATAGCACACGCCAAGGCACTGTCGTCAGTGACGGCAAAATACCCCATCACGCGTGTAGAAGTAAAAACTTTTACTATGCACAGCGGCATAATCGGCGATTCTTTGGAAAATGTGATTCTCGGGCAATTACCTAAAAGAATGATTCTAGGCTTTGTCGATAATAAAGCCTTCAACGGTGAGCGAACGTTAAATCCGTTCAACTTTCAAAATTTTTCAATCAATTTTCTATCTCTGTACGTTGACGGTACGCAAATACCGAGCAAGCCGTTACAGCCGAAATTCGTCAAGAAAAATCCAATGTTTGTCGAGGCCTATCATACCTTGTTCTCGGGTACTGGAATACATTATATGAATGAAGGTAATGACATTGAAAGGGCCGATTATCCCAACGGCTACTGTCTCTTTGCATTCGATCTCACACCCGATCTATCGGCTCATTACGCTGGGCATTGGAATCTCGTCAAAAGCGGATCCGTACGAGTCGAAGTTCGCTTCGATAAACCGCTAACTACAACTATAAACTGTATACTCTATGCAGAGTTTGACAACGTCTTAGAAATAGATGCCGCACGCCAAGTCGTAATAGATTATAACTCGTAAGTTTTACACCCTTCGTGGTAGAAAAACGATACGATGAGAATGTGTGTGGGGGGAGCGGATGCAAGAGAGTGTGCGACCGCATGCTGTGCATTAGTCGCTCCCGAACTCTATAAGCGACACGTGCTCCGCCTCTTTCGTCTACGAGTATGGAGAAAACAGACTACATAATAGACATACAGGCTTTTCACGACTGCAACGGGGATTTTCTTCCAAAAGAGATTGCCGTCTTGGGTGTGGATTGCAACTATCTCGCACATTGGCTAGTGAAACCCCCGTACGATTGCGGCAATCTGGCGAAAGGAATACTCGCCACAAACACATATCTGACCTGCTATCATCACGGCATTGAGTGGTTCGATGGCGAGTCCAATATAGACGACGTCTACAAAGTGCTTCGCGGTGTACAAAAACAAAAATTACTCGAACGTATTTTAGGAGTTTGGCTGCTCAAGTTTTAAAAATCTCCCTCGCGTCAACGAACATTTTTGCTTTTTTCACGGAAGAAAAAGAGAATACTTTACCTGTGCTTTGGGGTACGTGTACAAGCTACGTTTGTGGATTATGCGCTCGCTATATACAACACACGACGCAACTACAAATAACGACAAGCCCTCAAAAGATACTCCAGACGTCACAAAACCGGCAAAAGGTAAAGACAAAGAAGTAGTCGAGTGTGGTGACAAATTAAAAGAAACAAATATAAAAACGCCAGAGTCGTCGCAGCTTGCAACACCATCCACTGCTAGCGCTAGTAGCGGAGCGTACAGAAGTGCAGAGGACCCGCTCTACGATCACGTGATCGATGAACTCGCTACAGATTCTACAGAGTCTCAAAAACATACCAGTGTCGACCGTGGGTGTCTTCCCTGCCGATCGGATTCCGTTTATGTTAACGAAACCTTGTGCACTTGTGGTTAATACCGATGACAGCAGCAAACCAGGTTCGCATTGGGTTGCAATCTACATCGACCTATCCGGCGAGGGAACTTTCTTTGACAGTTATGGACTCCCGCCATCCGACCCAAATCACATCGATCGACTTAGACGAAATTGCCGTGTCTACGATTGGAACATCCAGCAGTTGCAGAGCCTCGATTCTGACGTCTGCGGGCATTATTGTATTAGTTTCTTGTTTCATATGTCTCATGGTTACACTCTTTCTCATTTTCTTTCAAAATTTTCAACTGATACGATTTTAAACGATAGCTTAGTTGTCGAACATGTAAATAGTATAAAGAAGCGTAAGCACAATTGTGTCAGATTCAAATGTCGCGAAAAAAGAGTGCTTTGTACAAGCGACCAAATTTGTAAACCGAAAAATTATGTGTGTATGGAATAGCTATAAATACCGTGTACAACTATTCGCGACAGTCATTCCGCCAAGATGGGGCCTAATCAAAGCAAGCCAAACTACGCTCCGCTCATAAATGAAGGGGAGAAAAATGAAAAAAAAAATTCGTCATCCTCCTCCTCTTCGTCAAATTCACAGTGTAAAAAATATGCAGAAAAATACTCTACAAATACAAATACAATACCTAACAAAGATGGTTATAAAAGATTTTGAAAATTGTACAATGTGCGAAACATGTAAAACGTCGTTGTAAAAATTTATATGTATACCATATTGTAACGGTTTTATGTACAATATACTCATGTGTGTCTAAAAAAGTGTTTTTTCTCATTTTCCTTAATGGCCTCATCCTGTCCCGACTTTTTTTAGGGTCTCGGAGACGTTTAACCCGCTTGACATATTACACCGATATATTCCGGTGTCAAATTTCACTTGAACTCGTTTGAAAAAAACTTGGATGCTGTATGCAGAAGTCGATTTTCCCACAATCGGCATCTTTTTATTTTAAAATATATTTCATGTGACACCTGTTTCTAATTTGAAATACATTTTCCGGTCGCTTAAAGTATAGCAGATGCACGCACTTGTCGTGCGGGGGAGAAGACCAGCGACGAGCCGGGCTCCGCTCGCCTAGTTTCGGGACTCATATAGTATACATAGATATACTCGAGTGTAACGCCCTCCGCGTATAGATATAGTCCAATGCTTTTCCCGAACTTTGAAAATTTTCGTCTGCGCTCTCTCGGGCTCTCTCTGCACAGGCGTCGTTTATAGCGTACCTCTCGGCTTTTCCCGTTCCAGACACCCCCACTCTCTCTGTTTCGGGGAGGCTCTTATACATAGATATACTTGTGCAGCCTCCGCAAGGCAGAGCAATATAGATATACTCCAATGCTTTTTTTTCTTTTTCACCCTCACACACCGCTTGTATTAAAATGGCTAATGTTTTTAATGCTAAGAAAAAAACTATATTAGCAACTGCATATAGTATAATACAGTCAGTCCGCAACGAGCGATCAAGCGACTAACACAACAAAATCAAAAATTTCTTCAAAGTCTTTGTCGCACAAATAGCTGATACATGTACAATGGATCCGTGGAAAAAAGCTACTCTTCTTCGGGAAAGAAAGGAGAGGATTATCAATCTCTCATCAAATCGGAACGCTTGAATGAAAAAACTTCTGTTTCGTACCAAGAAACGGCTGGGATGAATAATCACAAAGATTCGAAATCACAAAAATCTTGCTTTGAAGATTCATTCTGAAGTTATAGAAGTCGCCCAACTAAATCCAATACTGATTTAATTAATTTCAAAGATTAAAAATATTGTGTACATAAAAATTTTACAAAAATGTATATCAAAATTATCTGAAAAAAATATGTAAAACGATTGTAAACTAAATAACACTTTTTTTCTTGAATAAACGAAATTTTGTAAAAAAATATTCATTCTATTTCAATATTTACACCACCCAAAAATTCCTCTCGTACATATTAGACAAATATACTAGATACTCGCATCCGAGAGTTTTGTACGCGGGGTCGGGTTACGAGCTCCCCTCGGCAAGCTCCGTTCGCCTAGTTACGGGACTCATATATACATAGATATACTAGGGTAGAACGCTCGCCCTGTATAGATATAGTCCAAAGCTCTTCCCGGACTTTGAAAATTCTCACTTGTCGCGTGGCAGAAGACGCAGATCGCATGCGTCGTTTATACCGTACCTCTCGGCTGAGATTCGGCTCCAGACACCCCCACTCTCTCTGTTTCGGGACTTTGAAAATTTTCAGTTGCGCTCTACTCTCTCTCCCACGCATCTCTTGGCGCGAGGCAGAAGACGCAGAGCGCATGCGTCGTTTATACCGTACCTCTCGGATTCAGCTCCAGACACCCCCCACTCTCTATGTTTCGGGGCTCGTGACTAGAGTAGATGTCTGTATATATAGATATACTCGGGTATAACAGACCTGCAGCTATGTATAGATATACTCTCTCTGTTCGGGACTTTGAAAATTTTCATCTCTCTCTCGCACCATCTGGCGCCCACGCACACTCTCAGCATCTCTTGGTGCGAGGCAGAAGACGCAGAGCGCATGCGTCGTTTATACCGTACCTCTCGGCTAATTTCAGGCTCCAGACACCCCCACTCTCTGCTGTTTCGGGGCTCCTGACTAGAGTAGAGTGTCTGTATATAATAGATATACTTCGAGGTATACAGACCTAGCAGCCTATGTATAGATATATCTCTCTGTTTTCGGCGGGACTTGAAAATTTTGCAGTTGCCTCTAACTCACTCTCTCTCTCTCTCGCACCATCTGGCGCACACTCCTCATCTCTCTCTCTCTCTTCATCCCTCTCGCACCCTCCAGCATCTCTCCTATCTTCTCTCTCTCTCTCTCTCTCCCACGCACAGCATTCTCTCTCTCCCTCTCTCTCTCTCTCCCACACACATCTCTTCATCCTCTCTCGGGCGGCGGCGGCGGCGCGGCGCGCGGGTCCAGCTCACCACCGCGGGGAGAGCTCCACCAGCGGGTGACGCGCGGGTCCAGCTCACCTCCGCTACGGAGCGCTCCAGCGGGAGGGGGTGGCGGGTCCAACTCACCGCCGCTACGCGCAGACCGCGAGCTCCCTCCCCCCACCCGGCTCCCACCTCCCACCCGCTCGCGGCTCCCTCCCCCCACCCGCGCACGTGGCTGGCTCGCGCTCGCTGATTGGCTCGGGTATACCGTGCCTCACTGACGTCACGTCTGGCGCCACTAGGCCACGCCCACGTCGGCGGGGTAGAGCGTGCCTCTACTACTCACAGAAAACGGGTTTTGTAAAAGAACTCTATTTGACAGCATATGGAACTCTAAAGCAGAGTACGGCATTAGTAAAAGACTTCTTTTTGATAGCATTTATTAATGATGCACAGAGTACGGGTTTTGTAAAAGAACTCTATTTGACAGCACATGGAACTCTAAAGCAGAGTACGGGATTAGTAAAAGACTTCTTTTTCATAGCATTTATTAATGATGCACAGAGTACGGATTCCCAAAAAGAATTCTTTTTGATAGCAAATATTACACATAAAGAGAGAGCAGGTTTTGTAAAAGAACTCTTTTATTGTATTTTTTCATCTTCAATAGTATTACTTTAAAATTACACACTAATTTAGATTATGTAAAATATTTTATTAAGAATTCTTTTAACACACTTTATAAACTTTTCAAAGCGGACATTCGCGTAATCTTAGAGAATTCGTCTAGAACTCTTTTTAAATTCTTTCAAAAAATTAGAATTTAAATGGAGTTCTTTTACAATTCTTATAGAACCCTCACTGCTTATTAGGATTCGTACGCATGGCATACATATACGTCTTGAACTTTTGACAGGGACGGTACTAGAAGAACGTTCTTAAACGTGTCAAAATTTTTAGTCCTAGCTTTAATTTGGAAAACTGTACTGGGCCAGTTCCTTCATAAAGTACTGGGTCCGGTATTATCATTTCAGTACAGATTCAGTTTTTTTCTACAAGTCTATCTAATTTTTTCAAATTTGTTTTATAACGAATATTCAGACTCAGAACAAACGCTACCTCCATCTCAACTACCACCGCTAACCACCAAGAGACAAGCACCGCATTCTTTAACCATATCATCGGAATTAAGCACTCAGGAAGAAACCGAAAAAAGAAAAGTTGCAAACAAAATACAAATTCAACCGAAAAAAATAAAGACAAATGATCTCATCGAAGAAGCCTCTCCCAAGTGCTCTATCGAAAACATTCTTACCCAAATCCAGTCGGCCAAAGACGCTATTGAGGATAAACAACTTACACATCTCCTTACTATGGAACGCATCGGAGAATTCCTGAATGTTACTTATAACAATAAAAACATTCCAGCTACTGCATCCTGATTTACTACCGATACACCGGCTCTCGTAGAAGTCTTAGGCATTATTATGGAACATGTCAAAGAGAATAAACTGAAAAATCAAGTGAAAAGAATCATCAAACGTCTTCAAATCCAAGAATAGAACGATTCATTAAGTGATACTTTCAGCATTTCAATGGAACTTTAACCAACTGCAATCACTTCACTATGACACTAAAAATACTTTTCTGGAATTGCTGAAGCATTATACAACATCGTTTCGACGTACAAATAGTGTCAAAGCAAGTAGACATCATTATGTCTGTGGAATTATGGCTATCAGCTGACGACAAATTTCATCTTCCCGGCTTCGTCATCTACAGGAAAGACCGCAACAGCAATAGACCATCAGGCGGTATTATTATTCTTGTCAAAAAATCAATCGCGTACATAGAAGTAAATAACATAGTCTCAACACATCCAAACGTTGAATTATGTGGAATTAAAATAATCAATTTTAAATGTCCATTAAATATTTTTACTTGCTATAGAACACCAGGTCTCGCACTAACTCAAAACCAAGAAAACTTAATAGTTCAAAACATTCATACCAAAAATAGTATATTCTTAGGCAATTTGAATGCCCACAATTTAACATGGAACTACAAGAAAACTGACAAAAACGATGAAAGATTTGAAATCGCCACAGAAAACTCCAACTTATTTTTGCATAATTCGAACACATTCACTCACGTGGATACATATCGTAACTCCAAATCAAATCTCGATCTAGTTTTGACGACCACTAACTTTTCTGACAAATTGAACTATGAAATAGGTAATGAGACCTAGGGCTCCGACCACTACCCTATTTTCTTAGACATAAATGTTGAACAAAATTTTTATGAAAAAAATCATTCAAAATAAAATTACTACGAACAGATTGGCAAAAACTGAACACAGAGCTCGATAAAAAATACACGATACTCCTTTCGAATAACTATGATCAGCTATCGCCTAATGAAAAATACGATCTTTTTGACAAAACAATCGCAACCTCAGTCATTTCTTGTACCCCTAAAAAATAAAATATAATAAATAAAAAACGAAAAAAAACAAATGCTACTCCCTGGTGGGATCTTGATTGCTCTGAAATGATACGATTACGCACTGCTGCATACAAAAAATGGGACAACATAAAAGAATTATTTGATTTAATAGAGTATAAGAAAATTTCTGCACAAGTCAAACAATTATTCAAACACAAAAAAAAGAATCTTTTATAAAATTCACAGAAAATATTAACATCAAAACTGACCCAAATTATGTATACAGAATGTGTAAAATCTTCAAAAACAAATGGGTCAATATCACCCCTCGAAGCTGTGTTAAAAATCTACAAAGGGAAGGCAAGACCAATAAAGTTTTAAATAAAGTAAGTCCGCCCTGGGCTCAAAGTGACCCACAATATACTCATGAAGCTAATGAAACCCTATTTTTTGATAATACATTCAGCTTTGCGGAGTTTCACATAGCCTTGGAAAATAAAAACAACAAATCGACTTGTGGTATGGATGGAATAGATAACGAGATTCTCAAAAATATCCCCACAAAGTATAAGCTACTATTAGTAGACATTTTTAATGATATGTATAACAATAAGGAATACCCAATGAGTTGGAAACAGTCATTTCTATATTTCATTACCAAAAGTGATGGAATAAGTTTCAGGTCAACTTCTTTATCTTCCTGTGTATGCAAATTGTTTGAAACGATAGTAAAGAACCACTACAATGGTGGGCTGAGTTTAATAACCTCTTACTAGAACCTTAGTACGGATTTCGCCAAGGCAAATCTTGCCTTGACAGTCTAACCAACCTAACCTTAAAGATAGACGAAGCTTTTCTCGGAAAACAAGAAGTTCTAGCCGCGTTTCTCGACGTCGAAGGCGCATTTGATAACGTGAATATAGATATTCTATTAGAAAAACTCGCTTTCGCTGGATGTTCAAAAAAGTTTATACAGTTTATAAAATTCTTAACTCACGAAAGATTTGTTTATACCGACAACTTGGGAGATAATTATAGAACTATACATAAGGGAGTTCCACAAGGAGGGCTTCTCAGTCCCCTACTCTATATTTATTACGTCAAAACCATCGCAAACAACCTTCAAACGACCATGAATATCTCCCAGTTTGCCGATGACATCGCGATTTATATTAAATTCAAATCTATAGACAGAGGGAAATGATAGGCTTTTGCAAGAATACAATATTAAAGATTTCAAAATTTCAAAACTCATGCCTGGTCCAATGGATAGACCTAAAACTTGTTATGGGATCTCTGTGACTAATTTACATATTGAAAAATTAGTTTTTTTCAATATCCAGGGAGTACGAAGTACAATCAGCCTCTAGAATACGGATTAGCGTTCCTTTTTCTTAAGAAAAATGTATCTTCTGCTATCTAAAAGGTAAAAAGAATACATGAGTTTATCAAGTGCACTAGTACAAAGGATACCTTGAGAAATTTTTAATTGATACCATTGACCAGTTTTGAATATTCTAATTTTGAAACTTTTAAATGTTAATATTTTGAAACTGGTCAATGGTATCAACTTAAAACTTCTCATGGTGTCATTTTGATTGATGGGCTTGATAACTCACATGTTCGTTTTACCTTTCAGATAGCAGAGGGTATACTTTCGTTGAAAAAAAGTCACTCTAATCTATTAATTCTAATTTTTCATTAAATAAATTAGTCACAGGGACTCCATGACAACTTTCAAGTTACATAGATTAAAGTATAATAGGAGTATACGCTTAATAAAAAATTTTTGTACTTATAATAAGTTGATAATTATTATAATTATGTTATTGCAAAATCAAAAGCTGAGTGGAAAAAGGACCCCGCACATTCCTTATGGAAACTGGTTCCCTGTGAAATTGGCTGAAAATTTGATATATTATAGATTATGATCTGCACAATAGTCTCCATGGGCGCAGCTGGCGGAGAGAGCCACCGTTTTTGAAAAAAAATGATTAAAGTTTGAATTTTTCATTGGTTATGACGCGCTTAGTATGTCTAGCACTATAAACAAATAAATATAGATACAGCGCGACTTTTGGCGTTGAGAAAAAATTATGAATATTGATGCAACTCTGAGAGATATGCTAGTAATCTAGGTGGCCGATGATGGAGTCTAGGTGACACTATCCGTACCACATCGAGCAGCTGTCTATGCATTTATATAACGGAGCATTATCTCAAGTCAAATAGAATGATTTAAAATGAAAATAGATGGTACGTCGAATCAAGGTGGTGTACTCTGTTACGTGTTCTTTGAACCGGCATAGTAGTTATGTCACCACGGTATCCGGTGGCGGAAACCAATACCTGGGTATCTGGGTGGACAGGGTCGCCGATTACGCACTCTGGCTGGTGCGCTCCGTAGCCTATCGGCAAAACGCGTGCACCAGATACCGGCAATCTGTCTAGGTGAACGAGGTCGCCGATTACGCTCTCTGGGGGATGGTGCGCTCCGTAGATTTTCGGCAAAACGACGTATTACCGGTATCTGGTGCACGCGATTTGCCGAAAAGCTACGGAGCGCACCATCCCAGAGAGCGTAATCGGCGATCTCGTTCACCTAGACAGATTGCCGGTACCTGGTGCACGTGTTTTGCCGATAGGCTTCGGAGCGCACCACCCAGAGTGCGTAATCGGCGATCTCGTTCACCTAGACAGATTGCCGGTACCTGGTGCACGTGTTTTGCCGATAGGCTTCGGAGCGCACCACCCAGAGTGCGTAATCGGCGATGTCGTTCACCTAGACACATTGCCAGTATACCTGGTGTATGCGTTTTGCCGATAAGCTATAGAGCGCACCACCCAGAGTGCGTAATCGGCGACGTCGTTCACCTAAACACATCACCGGCATCTGGTGCACGCATTTTGCCGAAAAGCTACGGAGCGCACCAGCCAGACTGCCTATTCGTCGACCTCCTTTATCTAGACACATTACCGGTACCTGGTGCACGCGTTTTGCCCGAAAAGCTACGGAGCGCACTCAGATACCCAGATATTCACCCTGTTCACCCAGATACCCAGATATTGGTCTGCGCCACCGGATACCCTTGTGACATAGCTACTGTGCCAGTTCAAAGAACACGTGATAGAGTACACCACCTTTTCATTTTTAATCATACTATTTGACTTGAGATAATGCTCCGCTATGTAAATGCATAGACGGCTGCTCGATGTGGTATGGGTAGTATTACCTGGACTCCGTTATCGGCCACCTAGATTACCAGCATAACTCCCAGAGTTGTATCGATACGCATAATTTTTTTTTCAACGCCAAAAGTTGCGCTATATCTATATTTATTTATTTATAGTGCTAGACATACTAAGCGCGTCATAACCAATGAAAAATTTAAACTTTAATAATTTTTTTCTCAAAAACGGTGGCTCTCTCCGCCAGCTGCGCTCATGGAGACTTTTGTGCAGATCATAATCTATAATATATCAAATTTTCAGCCAATTTCACAGGGAACCAGTTTCCATAAGGAATGTGGGGGGTCCTTTGTACAAAGACGAAAGTACAATTGTAGAGTACGCTTAATCGAAGCTTTATGTATACTGAATAAGATAATAATTATTATAGTTTTGTTAGTTCAGTCGGTCCAAATTGGAACTGGATTATATCATTAAGTCATCTTCAAAATCCAAATCCGAGCTGTTGACCATATCTGAAAACTTAAAATAAAACTGACACAAAGTATCATATTTTTTTACAACAAAACATAAAAAAATAAATATAAAAAACTTATCTGACTCAATGTAATTGGCATTTTTGATGAAGTTAATCCAATGATAAGCTTATTTTCCGCATAATTAAAAGACCGAACGTTTTGATTTGATGGCCTTATAAGAACCATAAACAACCTTAGCATACGTTACGTAAAAAGCAGCGGATAGTAACGGACTCTGTGACTCACTTGAAGTGCATGGTGTAAATTAAAATTAAACAATATTGTAAAGATCATATTCCATTCCATCCTATCCTATCACGGAATATCTCATGATTCCGCCGTTCCTGACCGTTCCGTGTTAGAGGGTTATTGTTGAAAATGTTGAAAATATTATCTATATACAATGATCAGATCATAACGGAATGGAATTTTTTACCATGCTTGGTTAGGTCATTCGAGTGCATATATTGCTGTTCATAAATAAATTTTACGTTAGCAGCTGAAACGCTTTAATTACATTCTACCTTAAAAGCTATAAATTTATAATATATTTAGTAGTTATTAACGATAGCTTAGTTGTTAAATGTATTGCATTCCTTTAAAAAGTAGTGAAACCCCCCCCCCCCAAAATCTTTTCAAGGTAAAAATGTAGGGATCGATTATCTATAATAGGACGGGACGGCAAGTTTTTCCATAAAAAAATTTCAACACGGTCTCACTGCATCATGTTATTTAATCTTTTGCAATTTACTTATCTACGAAGTAGAAAGCAATCCTAACAGAAAGGTCTATTTGATGGTGACTGCATTTAATATTATAAACTACATTAGTATTATTGTATGCTGATTCTTCAATATAATTGCCTTGGAGGTGTTACGTCCTACCTACACGTCAAGTGGCTAGATTATTAGACTCGTTTCCCGTAGTAATATGTTACGATTAAGTACTTTATACGACTTACCTTTGTTTTCCTTCTTCTGCTGTCTTTATATCGCTGACTCTGCTGTCCTCGTCTTTTTCTTTCTGCTTAATTGTGGATCGAGAGGAATGGTAGGCTTCCGAAATGATGCACTCGTTTTGCGTTTAATAAATTATGTATTTGTTTTCTTAAATTCACAAGATGAGTACTTTGTAGTACTGTGTAAAAATCTCCGCCAGTTTACGGACCGCGTGGTACAGAGTTCGGACTTATTATTTATTCGGATTATGGCCTGGTTATTTACATTTCGAACATAATATATATTCTAAAATATATGTACATTGCGAAACTTCATGACCCATTTCTTGACAACACTGACAATGAAAATTTTTTCCCCTATTTAATTTACATGAGCTTATTGAATGACCAGATTTACTACAAAAAATAATGCTTCATGATCGCGATCTTTACACATTTGACAAAACATTACTTTATTAATTTGCTCAATATTACCCCCATAAAAATTGTTAATCAAATTCTCACAAAAACGTTTTCGCTTTTCTAATTCTTTCTCTATTTCAAGAGCAGCTTGTGATAATTCAAAAAATGTTTTTTCGTTTCCTAATTCCTATTTAATTTCAGATTTTAATCCTTTTTGATATCTACTTGCTACTTTATTATCTAATTTTATTGAAAAACTCAATTCCTCAGCTTCAGAAGAGCCTTCCAATTTTTTTAACTCCTTGATTTTGAAAACTAATTCCCTCACTCTATTATTATAAGATAAATAAGGCTCTTTATCCCTTGAATAATTGTTACAACTTTTGCATATAATGCATGAATATCTTCTAAAATAGGATTCAATAATCTAATTGAATCTATCAACTTTGAAATCAAATTTAACCTATTATTTCTCAATGCTCTTCCTACTTCAAACTGTTGTTCTATAACAGATCTATTATTGAATATATCAGATATTTGCGAAACTAAATCAGAAATTTCTGTATTATTTTGAACTTCTATTGTTGTAATATCTTTTACTATTGTATTTAAAAATTTATCAAATTCTAAATTTTCTGTTTTTTCAAGATTTTCCTGTTGTTTACTTATATCATCAATATTCTTAAAAAATGTATTACTCAATGAATTATAGCCTTGATCAAATGTAGGTAAAATATCTTTTGACATTCCTGTTATTAAACTTTGTTTAGCTTGAATACCTCCAATATCTGCAAACCTACTTTCTACTTGAAATGTTTCATTCAAAATACTATTTGTAGTATCAAAAAATTCTTCAGAACTAACTTTATTTACTTTCGGCGTAGAATTTTGATTCCCCTTAACTATTGGACTTACATCTTTTTTAATAGCACCAGTATCTATCATCAGTAGAATTAATTTGATCTAATGATATTGTTCTTGAACTCGAAGTTTTTACAGACAATCTTTGTATTTTACTACTTTTCTTGAAAGCCCTTTCTTCTAAAGATTTTTCAAGATATTCTTTGAATGATGGATTTTTTTTAATTTGGTGCCTAGTTAATTTTTTAAGTGGCAAAGAATCTTCAACGATTTTACTATCTTTATCACTTATTTGATCATCTACTATACATAGTTTATTATTCACTACAAAATGTACTAATGAACACTAAACATATCTACCTACACTGCCTACACTAAAAAAAATTTTGTCCCCGTTAAAAATAATTTTCAAAACTAATTGTATCTGTCCGCATTAAGAAATGTGTCTACGGTAAGAAATATGTCCGCGTTACCGATTTGTGTCCGAGGTTTAGAAATATATATGTTAAAGTAGTATGTCCGCGTTATCGAAATATATAGTCTGCCGAAACAAGTGGATGGAGCATATGCATTTGTCACTCACGAGTGTGCGACCCACTTTTCACGTTTTGCAACTTTGCAAATTTATAACATCGGTGCACTTTACAAACTGACCAATTTAAACCTCTGCACGCTAATTCACTACACGTATTGAATTTTATTTATTGACTTTTACTCAATTTATATATTTCTAATTCCTTTTCCGCAAATTTCAATAAATTATTAAAGTTAATTCATAGTTCTAATTGAAATTTAAATTTATCTTCTTGCCCACCTTCTACTTTACTATCTTCATTTTTCGGTATTTGCAAAAATAAATCTATCTCACTATTTATTTTCGATAATTGCTCTATTAATTGCTTCTGTTAAAATATGGTGAAAAATTAAGTATTAGAGAAGAGATTTAATATATTCAATAATTACATTTATTTATAATATCTTACCCAGTGCATCTTAGCACTGCTACTACCCGATACAAAAGCACATTACAAACTAACTCTCTTAGCGGTCAATCGCTCGTTTATAAAAAGCAGATTTGACAATTCATCATTGTCCGCATTTCCCTAAGTTCATTGCACTGCTGTGCAAAGCATAAATTTATAATTTCAACACACCTCCTTAAATTTATGCGATAGAACTATTTCAAACAATTCTCAGTATATTTCGAAATTTTTCAAATTTATTACGACCTAGAGCTTTTGTTAAAATGTCTGCAATATTATTTTCTGAATCGACTTTTATAATTTTTATAAGTCCTTGTTCATAACTTTCATCTACAAAATGATCTACATACTTTGAATTTTTTGTCAAATTTCCAAACTTCGCTATTGCATGCTCCGGAATTATCTTCATAAATATTAATTGGCTTCTCGATATTAATTTTAAAATCTTTTAATAGATTGTTTATTGCTTTTATTTCGCTCACTAATTCTGATAAAGCTACATATTCTGCAGCTGTTGGTGGTTTTGTAACACTACCTTGTTTTCTTGATTTCCAATATACAACATTTCCAAAAATTCTTATAACATATCCAGTCGTTGATTTTCTATCATTTTTGTCTCTAGCACAGTCAGCATCAACAAAGCAATCCATTATTTTAGCATTTTCATTTCTTTTATAGGTTAATTTAAGATCTTTTGTTAAATACAAATATTTTAAAATTCTTAATGCGTATTTATAGTGTGATTCATCATAACTATTTTGATATCTACTTAAATAGTTGACGCTATAACTTACATCTAGTCTTGTTCCTGTACTAATGTACAATAATGCTCCAATTAAATTTCTATATTTTAAATCATTTGATGCTGCCTGTGCTGGTTCCAAACTCAAATTTTGTTCCATTGGCGTATAATACAGTTTTGCATTTATAATATTATATTTTCTTGCTAATGAGTCTATATAATCACTCTGATCTAACGTCATTTGACCTTTTTCATGATTATATTTTATATTTATCCCTAAATAAGTATTTACTATCCCTAAATCTTTCATAGCAAATCTATTTGATAATTCTCGTTTGACTTGATCCATTTTTCTTTTCTTTTTCCCACAAATTAGTAAATCATCTACAAACAAAATTAAATAACTTATGCCTTCTTTCTCATGTTTAACATATAAACAGTAATCGCTTTCGCTTCTTCGAAATTTCATTTTCTTTAAATAATCATCAAAACATTCATACCATGCTGTCGGACTTTCTCTCAAACCATACAATGCTTTTTTAGTTTATAAACTTTGTCTGTTCCATCATCAAAGCCTTTAGGTTGTTTCACAAATACTTTTGATTTTACATATACATTTAAAAAAGCTGTTTCTACATCCATTTGATTAATCATTAATTTATTTTTGCAACAATAAGGCAGTAGTAATTTTAAAGTTTGAATCCTAGCTACTGGTGAATATAGATTTTCAAGTACTTCAGTTTGTTGAAAATCTCTTACAATAAGCCTGCCTTTTTTTTATTATCAGATTTATTTGTGAATACCCTAAGAATATTTATTCTTATTCTTAATTAAACAATTCATTTCTCTAGTCACAGCTTCATTGCATAAATCATTATCGTTATTATTCATAGCTTCTTCATAAGTTGACGGACTATGTACGCTTACAACATTTAAATTGTAGTGTATGTGTAAGCGCGATGTGTGAGTGAGCGCGAGACACACTGTAAGCGGCACAGTGGTGCGTGCGCAGCGGCGCATAGGTATGAGTGTATGCACTATATGGTGTATAGTTTAGTGTGTCAGAGCGACGCGAGAGACTATGCTATAGTAAGCAGATAAGCTAGGACAGCTCAGCGAGCAACACGTGCTCTATATAGTATTATACACTAATAAAGAGTTAGCATATTAATAGTTAACAAGAGCGTCCTTATTTAACACTCCCGGCCATCTTACAAACATCACATAAATAAATATAATTTGAGTTTGCGAAATTTGCATTATATCTGTCAGGTTTCTTTCTTTCCCTTTCAGATCTTCTTAATAGTTTACCTGCATTAGCGTTAGCTATTTCATTGATATCGCTTGATATAGAATTTTCCTTCTCATGAATTGAATTTTCATCATTTTCAAAATTTTCATTTTCAACGTAATTATCATCATCACTATTTTCACTACCTCGTAAACCAATTAAATCTTTATTATTTTCAATTATATTGAAACACCAACTTTTACACTTATTGGCTTCTCTAAAGTGATCGATTCATGAAAATAAGATTCGTCATTTATTATGTGGTCTCAGGAGCCACTGCCTAATATCCAATCTATTTTATTTGTATCGCAAGCATAAATTTTCGTGTCACATTCATCATCATGCTTTACCTCTGTTAAAAATGACTCTGGTGTCACTTGATCGCTGACGTTTTCACTATACCTCGCATCGTGTCTCTGATGTTGATTACGCGCACCTCCTCGCTAATGCGCTGTACCTCTGCTGCCTCTTCCTCTGGTCCATGGATATCGGCATTCATTCATAATATGTCCAAATTGTCCACAACTAAAACAGTTTTTATCATTGTTTTGTTCAGCTTGAAAAACACAAGTTTTTTTCTTTCCGCTATCATTATTTATATTTCGGCTTCCCACATGTTTATTTTATTCTTTAAAAATTCACAGTTTCTATCACTTTCTTGAATTGTATCTACTGAATCTCCAAAATAGCTTAGTGAATCGGGTAATGTTCTTAGCATATAATTTATCTTCTCTCGTTCATCAACTTTTCCACCTGCATTTTTCAATTCATTTTTGTCTTCTCAAATTCTGTGAAAAATAAACTGCAATTGTAAAAATCTTTTAACTTTATTTTATCCAATCTATTTCTTATGGATATCTGCAAAGCCAATGATTCTTTCAAATATAATTCATCAAATTTCTTCATGATTCCAAAAGCTTTTTCACTCACTAATTCGAGTTGGTCATTTAAAATACTACCGTCAATATAGTTCATTGCTTTCAGATTTTTCTTGGTCCAAATTTCCTCGTCTTCAGTACTTTTTTTCTTTCTAGTAGCAGGTTCATCACATTTTTTCCACTTTAATAATAGTAATATTCTCTTCCTCCATATACTATAATTTTTACCATTAAATACCTGAATTTTAACTTCTTCGTTATTCGCCATTTCTTCTATGTTATGATCCTGTGAGTGAAATGCTTCAGTGTACAACTGAATTTTTCTAAGAACGATTTGTATGATTGCTGTAGGTATAAGGGTAATATACTTCAAGTTTTCCCCGCCGAATAGCTCTAGTTTTATTACGCGTAAATTCCGGTCCCCGACGGATTTCTTAAATCTTCGTCTTTCGTGTGCCAGCATGTCCGTCTTAGTATCGGTAGAGGCTAATGACTGCCGATACACTCCCTTAGCAATAATGTTATAAAGTTTGAGATGCGCCGACCGCTGTACCCTAATTACATCAGGCCCGGGCCCTCATTTTCGTGTAGGCGAGGCCTAATGTCTCTCGACCAATCGGGTAATGATTGAGTGTATGTGCGCACCAATTAGCGAAAGAGAAAACGTTGTAGGCGTAGATTTAAATTTTGAGCGAGTTTTCGTGTATGAATAACCACTAGATTTTAAGACAGTTGAAGTTCGTGCGTCTAGCTGAGAGGAGGTCTGCTCCCTCAGATGTAGCTGATGTAAGAAATAAACGACACATTGATCGAAATTTAACTTGGAGTTTTCACAAGCATTTATTCATTTCATTTATATGCGCATCCGAGGAAACTCGCGTGCGCCGCACATTGTGCTGGTTACTAGCGCAATCTGCCTTACGACGCTAAACATGGTCCTTCGAGCCGGATACGGCAAAAACTAATCAGTGAAAACTAAAGTTATTGAAGTTATTGAAGTGCTGGGCAAAATCACGGTGTCACAAAAATCGAAGTACGAATTCTAGCCGAGTCTGAATTCGAAATCACTAGTGTAAAGTTATACGTTGTGACAACGAAAGCAATTCGTCCAACTGCCAGCTACTCAACGCACGACTGCAACATCGACACGAAACACATAAGAGTGCCAATCTACACGTTACGAGGAATATAATCAACACGAGACGAAATATCTACAACACGAAAAATCAACGCAAAGCAAAGGGTCCACACGGGGCGAGAAGTCCATACACGAAAATTCACGAGGTCATCAGTCTACCCAAGAAGTCCACGCAGCTAGCCAGGCAGCGACACGGAACATTACGCGTTCATCAGAAGCTACACGTCGCATCGAAAAGCTAAGTAAACTCGTGAACTTATCCTACACATTCCCATTTTTTGGCTTCAACATATATTGATATATTGCACGTCATAGCTCAAATTATTCATTCGTAATGACGAACGACGATCAAATTAGGGAGCTTAAAGCTCAACGCGGAGTGTTAAAGACTAAGCTGACTAAGTTCGGCAATTATATAAGCGATGCGTCAAATCGTGACAGAAAAACGGAGATAAAATTGCGCCTTCAAAGAATTGAGCCAATTTTAGACGAATTTGAGAGTTTCACGGATCAAATCGACGCGCTGTCCGGTAACGTGTCTAATGACTTCGAAGATTTCGAGAAAACCTTTTTTAATATTATTAGCGAAGCGCATGATTTATGCCGCGACACACCAGATCAGTCGGCGCCGCGATTATTGCATCGTGCAGAGCCTAATGCAGTAAGCGCAAACGATACGCCACAGCTTCGTTTGCCTCCGATCGAGCTCACTACGTTCGACGGGACATTCGACAAATGGTTATCCTTCTACAATCAGTTCAATTCGATGGTGCATGAAAACGCAAATATAAGCGAAATACAAAAATTCTATTATCTGAAGAGCTGTTTGAAAAACGAAGCGGCAGAAATTATCAGTTCTTTAGAGTTGACGGATGCGAATTACACGGTTGCGTGTCAGTTGCTTAAGGATAGATACGACAACAAGCGCGTTATTATACAAAAACATGTTCGCGCACTGATGGATTTGCCTTCGGTCGCGAAAGAATCCACAACAGAGTTGCGAAAATTCATTGATTCCATAAATACGCATTTACGCGCTCTAAAGTCGCTGGGTCAACCCACTGCCTCATGGGATACGCTCCTTATCCATGCTTTTACGGCCAAACTCGACCGCGTTGCTCACCAAGAGTGGGAGAGATCAGTCACTGGCTCAGAAATGCCGCAATTTTCGGACTTTTTATCTTTCCTGGAGCAGCGATATCAAATTTTACAAATTACAAATATCAACCTGGCAGGTAAAGTCACCGCGCCGGCAAAGTCGAATGGTAGCAAAAAGCAAGTTTTTGCGGCCACCCAATCTTCCGACGCGTGCGCGATCTGTCAAGGCTCACATAAACTCTATGCATGTGAGACCTTTAGAAACCTTTCAGTGAAGGAACGTCTCGAGAAGATCAAATCAAATAAGCTCTGCTTTAATTGTTTTAAGCCAGGGCATCCGAATTCCGAATGCAAATGGTCGGGATGTAAAAAATGCGGCAAGAAGCATAACACCATGCTTCATTATGAAAATAAAGAGACGAGTTCGCAAGACGACAAGCCCGACACGAATAAATCAGACGCGAACTTTAACGGATTGGTATGTAAAGCGTATAGTGCAGTCATGTCACCGCAAACAGTGCTTTCCACTGCCATGGTGAACGTGAAGAATAAAGACGGCGAGTTGGTGCGAGCTCGCGTCCTTTTAGATAGCGGCGCGCAGTCTAATTTTATGACTGAACGGTTCGCCGAAATACTGCGGCTTCCCCGCGAGAAAATCGACATTCCCGTAGAGACCTTGAATCAAGTAGAGACACGCGTAAAATACTCAATGAACGCGGAAATTCAGTCGCGCTGCACAGGATATAAAACGGTCGCTGAGTTTCTTTTGTTACCAAGTATCTGCAATCGGTTACCAAATGAATACATAGACAAACGTGTCCTTAACTTGCCCGCAGGCAAACCTCTGGCTGATCCCGAATTTAATAAGCCGAAACAAATTGACGCGCTAATCGGCGTCGAATTGTTCTTCCACCTCTTATCCGTCGGTCAAGAAAAGGTACCGGGTACCTCAGTTCTATGGCAAAAAACGCAATTAGGTTGGGTGCTTGCTGGTAAGCTAAGCACTCCAACAACATCGACTGCGCCGGTTGCGACAAATAATACGAAATGCATGTTAACATTTAACTCGTTGCACAAATCAGTAAATCGATTTTGGGAGCTTGAGGAGCTTCCCGAGAAAAGGTTTCTGTCGGAAGAAGAATGTAAGGTCGAGAAACATTTCTCCGAAACGACAACTCGCGATCCTCAAACGGGTAGATATACGGTGCGCTTACCTTTCAACGAAAGGATAAGCAACTTAGGCGAGTCGCGCAAAATCGCGGAGCGTCAATTTTATTCGCTAGAAAGAAAATTCATCAAAAATCCCGAATTAAAATCCGATTACGTACAAAGTATGCGCGAAGCACTGGAGCTTGGGCACATGATTCCTATTGAAGATCAAGCTATCAGGGACAAACACTGTTTTCTCCCTTATCACGTGGTTTTCAAAGAATCTAGCTCCACTACTAAGCGTCGTATAGTGAATAACGCCTCTGCTAAGACGAGTACCGGTATATCGCTGAATGACTGCTTGATGGTGGGTGCTGTTGTCCAAAGCGGTAGTTTTGATCTAACGTTACGATTCCGCGAGCACCAAATTGTTCTACTCGCGGACATTGAGAAAATGTACAAACAAGTTAAGCTTCACCCGGACGATGCGCAATATCAGCTGGTTCTCTGGCGCGAGAACGAGCATGAGCTACTCAAGGCATACATGATCCCGGTTGTTCTATTCGGTAGCGCGTCAGCTCAACACTCGGCAACTCGCGTTCTGAATCAACTCGCGGACGACGAAAGGGCAAACTTTCCACTCGCGAGTCACATTTTGAAGCGCGATTGCTATGTCGACGATATTTTGACCGGCGCGAACACTGTAGAAGAAGCACTTACATTACGCGATGAATTGATCGGTCTAGCCACGGCGGGCGGTTTCACGTTGCGTAAATGGATATCAAATGATGTACGAGTTGTAGAGACATTGCCTGATACGTTAACAAGCATTGATCTCTGGCAAGGTAACGCGGAGACAAAGGCGCTCGGCATTCAGTGGGATAGAGTCGCTGACGAAATCACGTACAAAGTAACAGAGAATTTTGATCAAAGAATCACTAAACGAACGATTCTCTCTAGTATTGCTCGTCTTTATGACCCGATAGGCTTGATCGGTCCGGTTATTGTAAAGGCTAAATTGGTTATGCAGGCACTATGGCAGAGCGAAATCGCATGGGACGAGACCGTACCCCAAGGCATATACGCGGCATGGAGTGATTTAAAAGCACAGCTGCCTAAATTAAATGAGATTAAATTCGCTAGGAAGGTGGCGATTCAAAACGCAGCACGCGTAGAACTCCACGGTTTTTGTGACTCGAGCGAGAAAGCGTATGGCGCCTGTCTATATATCCGTTCAGTCGACAAAGACGGCAATACACTAACTAATCTCGTGTGCTCTAAAAATCGCGTTGCACCTCTGAAGACCGTTACTTTACCTAAATTAGAATTATGCGCAGCTCATTTATTATCGCAACTAGCAAAAACATTTCTTAATGCAACCACACTTAAATTCGACGACATTGTTTTATGGTCAGATTCATCAATTACGTTGCAATGGATTAGCATGCAGCCGTACCTGCTGAAAACGTTCGTTGCTAATCGCGTGTCGGAGATTAGGGATGCTACAAAGGGCATGTTCTGGCGGCACGTACCGACGGCCGATAATGTTGCAGATATTCTCTCGCGCGGTATGTCACCATCTGATCTAATTAACCACAAGGTATGGCAAACGGGGCCAACCTGGCTTCGAGAGAGCTCGGACGAGTGGCCGCAGAATATAGTTTGTTCAGTGCCGACTCTAGAGTTGCGACCGACACAAGTGATTCACCTCGTTACGCACAAAAACGAACTGATAACAAAGTATTCGTCAATTCATAAGCTCAAGCGCGTAATGGCTTTTATCTTCCGCTTCAAACACAACGCATTGCACAAAAAATATCCCGAGTCGGGTCCGCGGCTCTCTGGAGTAATTACTGTGAGCGAATTAAATCGTGCGATGCAGACAATCCTCAAATTGACACAAAATGACGATTTCTCCGAAGATGTCAAACAGCTAAGTGCGAATCAGAATGTGCTACCTCGTAGTCAACTGCGGGCTCTAAATCCGTACATGGATGTGAAAGGTTTGATTCGCGTCGGCGGTAGGTTAAATAATTCTGCTTTGCCTGAGTCAAATAAGCACCCGATTGTGCTTCCAAAGGAGCATCACGTTACGAAATTGATTGTAGAGGACTACCATAAGCTGAATTTGCATACTGGCGTTCAGGCTACGCTTTACGCCGTAAGAGCGAGATACTGGCCGCTTAACGGTAAGAATGCGATAAAGGCTGCTATCGGAAGGTGCGCAACGTGCTTTAAGGCAAACCCGTCTAATTGCGCTCATATCATGGGCGACTTGCCATCGTCCAGAGTCACACAAGCGCGACCATTTTCAAACGTAGGGTTGGACTATTGTGGTCCATTCTACGTTAAAGAGAAAAAGCTCAGAAATCGCGGGAAGGTTAAGGTTTATGCTTGCATTTTTGTATGTTTTGCGACAAAGGCGATTCATATCGAGATCGTCTCGGACCTTACGACTGAAGCGTTTCTTGCATGTTTGCATCGTTTTTTCGCGAGACGAGGTCTAGCCGCGAACCTCTATTCAGACAATGCAACAAACTTCGTTGGCGCTCGTAACGAATTCGAGGTTATAAAGAAGCTCATTAAATCAGAAGCGCATAATGAGACGGTGAAGGAATATATCTCAAATCTAGGCGTAAATTGGCATTTTTCTCCGCCGCGCGCTCCGCATTTCGGAGGAATATGGGAGGCAGCCGTCAAATCGTTTAAATTCCATTTTTACAGAGTCGTGGGCGAACATCTATTCACGTACGAAGAGCTAAATACGTATGCAATTATGATTGAAGCCGTCCTTAATTCTCGTCCTATCACTCCTATGTCCCAAGACCCCAATGACTTGCGAGCCCTCTCTCCAGCCCATTTTCTGATTGGAGATTCCCTCACGAGTTTACCGCAGCTTGATTATACCGATACTCCCACGAATCGTTTGTCATCATGGGAACATATTCAATCTCTGAAGCAACATTTTTGGAGGAGATGGTCCAAAGAGTATTTGAATCAACTGAATACGCGCTCCAAATGGCAATTCAAGGCAGCTAATACGATAAAGGTTGGCTCTCTTGTATTGCTAAAGGAAGATAACGCTCCTTCTCTCCTATGGCCGCTTGGACGGATCGTTGAGGTTTTTCCAGGCAAGGACGGAGTCGTTCGCGTGGTCTCTGTAAAGACGAAAAGTGGCGTATACAAGCGAAGCGTTACTTGCGTGGCACCTTTGCCAATTGAGTAATTAGTACAATTTTTGCATTTAGTTTTAGATATTTTCAAATATAGCCATGTATACTTATTTTGTAAGCGTCAGGAATAAACCCTTTTCCTCATTCAAGCTATAGATTAAGTTAGTGTGTATTGATATTTGTAATTGTTCTATTAACTTGTAATCGATCTATTAAGTTGTAGCCAAATGCAGATGAATCTATTTGTTAAGATTTTGAACGCGGTTCGTTCAAGGCGGGCGGTATGTTATGATCCTGTGAGTGAAATGCTTCAGTGTACAACTGAATTTTTCTAAGAACGATTTGTATGATTGCTGTAGGTATAAGGGTAATATACTTCAAGTTTTCCCCGCCGAATAGCTCTAGTTTTATTACGCGTAAATTCCGGTCCCCGACGGATTTCTTAAATCTTCGTCTTTCGTGTGCCAGCATGTCCGTCTTAGTATCGGTAGAGGCTAATGACTGCCGATACACTCCCTTAGCAATAATGTTATAAAGTTTGAGATGCGCCGACCGCTGTACCCTAATTACATCAGGCCCGGGCCCTCATTTTCGTGTAGGCGAGGCCTAATGTCTCTCGACCAATCGGGTAATGATTGAGTGTATGTGCGCACCAATTAGCGAAAGAGAAAACGTTGTAGGCGTAGATTTAAATTTTGAGCGAGTTTTCGTGTATGAATAACCACTAGATTTTAAGACAGTTGAAGTTCGTGCGTCTAGCTGAGAGGAGGTCTGCTCCCTCAGATGTAGCTGATGTAAGAAATAAACGACACATTGATCGAAATTTAACTTGGAGTTTTCACAAGTACATAGATCCAAAATTTTAATTAATTTTTGTTTTGATGCTGAAGCTGCATATTATTTTTCTTCAGTTTGCTTGACTAATTTCCTTAACTCGTCAGAAGGTACAAATTTTAACACTGAGCTCTTTTCGACTAAATTCAAAAATTCAACTAATTCTTTTTTTGGAACTGTATGTACCCATCCTGTGTATTTTCCTTTCAATATTTATCTTCACTGCTTATCAATAAACTTTCCTATGTACTACAAAAGCACATTACAGTAGTGTGGTTAATTACTCTATTCGGAAAACAGCCTCCGTTAGTGCCGTCTCTACCGATTTCCCCTGGTAAGCGTGCTGTCCACTGTGTAGTGGTGCCGTTTCCAGATATTTTTCTTTAATATACCTATCTACTAGCCTTTCCGGCGCTTTCAAGAAAAACGAAGTCAGGCTGATCGGTCTGTAATCCCCTGCGACCGAATGCTGCGCCTTCCCTGATTTAGAAAAAAACACCACTTTCGCCCTTCTCCATTTGCCTGGTGTGTACCCGTATGCTAGGCACGCCCTAAATAACTTCTCCACTGCAGTCCCGAGTATCGCCTTCCCCTGTTGTAACAAAACCGGAAAAATTCCGTCCTATCCTGCAGCTTTATATGGCTCAAAGGAGTCCAAATCCCATTTTATACTTCTCCTACTAGTGATGTGCCTGGCTATTCACCAGTCGGAGTCTTATTACGCCCTTACGTAGCTTTCCCAGCGACTTACTCCACCAGGGTGCTCCCTTGGGTTTGACCCTTCTCCTGAGTCCACAGTTTTCTTCATACCAGTTCAGGATAACTTCGGTAAGAACCTCACATCCGTGCTCGATATCTTCTGCCCTCCCGTAGGACCTCGGAAAGGTACCTATCCTCGACGCCAGACTCTCCCTGTAGCCTTACCAGTTGGTCTTCTTTGAGCTTCTCCCATAAGTTGCCAACGTACTTTCGACACCAATGTTGAACACAATCTGATTGTGATCCGACATTGTAACCTCTTCCGAGACCCTCCATCCCTTTATCTTTGGCCACAGAAATCTCGTTGCGAGAGTGACGTCGATGACTTTCTCCTTTACCGAGTTCTCAAACGTTGGTTTATTGCCTACGTTCATTACATCCATGTTCGTGGTTGCCACGAGTAGGTCCTTTCTAACCCCTCCTGCCGTATACTTCACCCTGGCTGTGGCCAGGGTATCGTGCAGTGCCTAGGCACTGTCTCAGCCTACAATCCTTTTAACCCTTCCTTTAATAATCCAAAGTTCTTGGATTAGGCAGATACCTGTGTCTACCTCTGCCATGCGCTTAGCTAGAACAGCGGTAGCGCTTTTGCAGTGGTGTAAGTTGATCTGCATAAGCGCAATTGTGTTTGCTGCTACAGAGCTAGCTCCCATGGTCGCTCCTGCGCCTTGCCTCGTCCCCCTAATTGTCATTAGAGGTTTCTTCCTCTGTGGCCGCTGCCCTCACCTCTGCCCTGGTGGTTTCCACCTCCATGGCATCCTCCTCCTTCTTTTCCCCTTGTCCTTCGTCCCTTCCCTTCAGGGGGGCGACATGCGCCCTACTACTCCCCAGGTCCTCAGTCTAGGGCCTTCAGCGCCTCGGCCTCCTCCCCTTCCAGCAGTATCCTCACAACCTTCCCCCGGCCTCGACCCCTTTGGTGGCCTTCTGAGAGCCGGTCACCACACAGGTTCCAGCCTTGAGGGTCGGGTTTTTTCATCCTATATTGTTGATCATCACCTTAGGATCTTTGTATCCTGGGCAGTAGATCAAGGCCCTAGTCATCTTGGCTAGTTCCCCCATGCCAACCGCCTTGACCTGAAGTCCCTCGCACTTCCACTTCTCTACCTTTTCTAGCACCCATGACTTGTCCTCGGCCGCTTTGCAGTTGAGGATCAACGCTCCCTTCTGTTGCCAGTTCTCCCCAAAATTGGGAAAGTAGGCGCAATCAAGTGCTTCGAAAATCTCCTCATTAATGCGGTCGAGGACCCCATTCGCTTCCTCCACGCTAAGTCGAGCGTCAGGGTACTGTAGCGGAACAATGGCCACCTTCAGTTCTGTGGGGTATCCCCGAGGACTTCTGGGATTACCTTACCTCCGGCCTCCGGCTTGCCAGTCTCAGCCTGCGATCCTACTATGTTCTTTGGGCTAGGGAGCCCATCGGTTCCAGGCGCTTTTGGAACCATTTCTTTTCCTGTACTCGTCATTTCATCCATTCATTTAAGCGGATGTGTACGTGTGTAAATGGCAAGCAGAGCCTTCCTCCCCGGCTTCGATACTACCCCCGTCTCTCCCACTGAGGAGCCCCCTCCCCCCACCAGTGGCCTCGGCGGGGCCCTCCGTCCAGCCTGCAGCGGCTCTACCCGGTCACCAGCCGGCAGCCACAGGCCTACCGGGATTTTTCGCCGACTGATGGGGCAGCCAGGCCGGTTGGATAGGCTAGCCCGGGCCCCTGAACTATCCGGCGGCCTAGGAGCGCCACAATCCAGTTGGAGAGGTCCAGAAGGAGGTCGCGGCTCCGGGAAGTCCGAGTGATCCTGCAGTGTAGTGTCTGTTCGTGTGTGTCCGTGTCATTGTGCTGTATATTGTACCCTAACCGAGCACTACCGCAATTCGCTGAGTAGGGGAGGGCCAGCCTTTAGCCCCGGGCTACCCTCTGTCCGGAAGGGCTATGTGCACAGACAGAGGCTTCACCCTGCAGCCCCTGGGCATCGATTGCGGCCACCTGGACCCCGGTGGTCAACCAGTCCCTTCAGCACGACAGCCACACCTTGGTATTAGGGGTTGTAGGTGATGAACCCGTATGGCCGTTCTCAAGAACCCCGAGTCCCAGACCCAGTCCCAGCTTAAGGGGTTGAGACGTTTCTTGCCGACTAGAAACGAACGCAGCTTCCAAGGCCTCTTCTTCAGCTCGAACTCTTTTAATTTCTCTCTTCAGAGACTCGAACATGGATGTCGATAAACTAGAGTTATCTAGAAACATTATCAAAAAATGAGTTACTTATATTTGACGAACAACAATCAAAATAAATTTCTCAAAGAATTTAAAGGGTTATAGCAGTGTTAAAACCTGATAAAAAAGAAAAATTGTTAGTGTTGTAAAAAATGAATAGCTATATAGGTGCTCTAAAAACTATATTTTTGTTTTCAAATACAAGTAATATACATCACTTTTATGCATAAATAATATGCATAAAGTGAGTGTAACATTTAAAAACAATTAAAGGTATTTGCTTACCAAAAATTATGATTTTCATCACTTTTGTTTGCTTGTCGCATGTTTCTGATGGAACTGTACCATGAATCCTGATGAATCAAATTGCCAAATCTTCCTTATGAGTC
This sequence comes from Philotrypesis tridentata, assembly GCA_018906965.1. Taxonomy (NCBI): domain Eukaryota; kingdom Metazoa; phylum Arthropoda; class Insecta; order Hymenoptera; family Pteromalidae; genus Philotrypesis; species Philotrypesis tridentata. The sequence continues at coordinate 62,341 of JACCIB010000557.1, forward strand.
TGGTCTCAGACTAAGTGGAACAGATTCCTGAAAAACACAAAATTAATATAATTAATTAAACATAGATTGACAATATTAGTAATTATAGTGAATGTTACATATGTAAACATACGTAATATTTACTTTGAACTTATCTTTGCCAATTCTGCTCCACTCAGTTTGTGACCATACTCATAAGGAAGGTTTTCCACTTTGGTTCATTAGGATTGATGGTACGGTTCCTTCAGAAAGCTGCGGCAAGTACATAAAAAGCATGAATAAACTAGATTTGAGTAAAAGGTATTTAAAGTTTATGCTGTAAATCGTACAAATGAACTCAGCTATACTTACAGAAATTATCAGGCATATCTTGATTTACTTTTGGTACTCAAATATACATACAATAAAGTATATTTGGTGGTACGCGCACATCATACGGTGTGATAATAGTATTTAGAAGCTGAAAGTAAAATAAAATTTTTCGTTACCTGTTCATAATCAAGTTATGCTTATAAATTATAGTTACATGCAATACTTACGATTCTTAAATACACTTCAAGTTGTTGAAGAGCATGCAAAATAATACTCAAGATAGTTAATATAAACTCCCATTTTCCTGGCGTGTATCCGTAAACCTAAAAGCAACAAATAATCCAACAAAGAAAAAGCTCATTATGAAAAAGTACTCTGCAGAAGCTCTTGCACTTTTATAACACCACTGAGATTATAAGCATTGTTACAGCAGCAAGCAAACTAACTGCACTAATCTAGTGTCTTGGATGAAAAACAGCTGTTTGGCTGCTTTCTGCTGCTTTACAGAAAATTCTACTATATCGATCGAACAGTAGTCTTCATTCTCGACTGGACGCTGTGAGGCACAACCTGTTCGAGTGCCAAATTCAAATTTGTTGAATGCCTTTACCTTAACACATTGAGTTTAGTAACATAAAATCATACATAGAAAAATTAATTTTACTGATTTTATTTATTTTACGGAAATAAATTGATAACTCTGGATAAAAAACGGTTTGTAAAACGGTTTTTAAATCATATTTTCAGTAAGATTTCTCATGAAATTACTCTGTAAAAAGTGTGTTAGAACAATCCTTTCCACAAGTTTGGCCTAATTAAAATATTTAAAAATCACGATTTTTCAAAAATTTACAGATTTATTAGTTTTTTGTCGATATCTTCGAGGCGAACTTTTTAGCAAAAAACGGCTTTCAAGACCATATTCTACGGACTATTAACTGTGAAAAAAGTGAATAAAAAAATGGATATTTTTAAAATTTTAACACTATCATAACCCCTTAAGACAATTTTAATTAAGCACACACTCAAGTGAAGAACAACAATCAGAAGAGTATGGTTACTTGCCTGACCTATGATTGATCTGTAAGCTTTTCAGTACACGCAGTGTAGCAGCAACAATATACACAACACAGAATATACCGGTCGACAGTATAACTTGGGACTGAAAAGCATGCTTTTAGAATTTCTTTTGAAATTCATTACGTACGTATAAATTTGAAGTACTAATATCGAACAATTATACAAGTTTTAATGTAATAAGCAAATGCTCTATATGGAATTAATGGTGGCCATTGAAGAACTGAGCTCTGCCGGCAGAGAGACATGTCGCGGCAGCGCCGGCCCGCTCGCCAAGATCAGAAGTGGGGGCGAAAATCGCTGCTCTGCTGAAAGCTGCTCACTTCAACTCAACACTTATAAAAAAAGGTTTTATAAAAATTGTTATGATAACAACGGTGATCTTATAAAACTGGAAAGAAACAAACTTCATAAATCAAATCCTACTTAAAGAGAAAAGAAAGGAGAAAGAGATTACTTGATAATAAGAATGACGATACATTGGAAAAAAGATTCAGATAGTTTAATATAGGATCAAAACCAAATCATATAGACTGCATATATGTGAGTCCTATAGAAGCTGCATGGCCAATACATGAACTATCGATTTATAAAAATTCACATTCTATACAACCCTTACCTTAGTCATTCATATGTGGCAAATGAAAAAATGCGCCATTTCTATTTACCTCAATGGTGATATGGAAATAATATAGTATTGATTAAAGACTAAATTTAAATTAGAGAGTAGAATGGTGTCCCCTCAGTGGTGCGCGTCAATTTTAACCTCTATTTTAAATTAAGGGAGAGCTAATTTCTGACACGATGGCGGCGGCAATATCATATTATTACTATAGACAGACTAGTAAAAAATCCTAAAAAAACGTGTGTATTTATAAAAACAAATGCTCTCTTGAACTACCAATTAATTATAACAAGCAAGAAATGCTATAATCAAACTGCTTAAATAAAAAATCTGAAAAAATTTATAGACGTATTTAAATAATTCTTTTTATGATTATTACATGCATTTGTATATAATATCTGAGTAATGTGATGATGGTATATCCCATATAAGTGGGTGTAATAATCAAAAGAAGAATTATTTAAGAAAGGTAATGCAGGGAATCTATATTACTACACAAAAAGAATATTTTAAGTCTAGTCGGGTGTAGAAAGATTGGTCGATTGACTAGAAAATCCATGACAAGCGACTTAAAATGCAGATATTTAAAGTTTAAAATAATGACCCTTATCGAGGCCCAGAAGCAGAGTATTTACAACTTGAGTATGTTGTTAAAATTATGCTTTCACTGTATACTTTAAGCTAAAAAAATTAGTACTAATTACAGCAATACGATAATTTCTAAAGTGCACTCTTAAATTTTTAGTATGAAATTCACACTAAATAGTGAATGTTCACTCTAACCTATGGAGAGATTTGGACTACAAAATTTAGTGAGAATCTTCATTCTAAATTAATGTATAAGTCACACTAAGGCTCGTATACAATTTTTACACTATTATTAGCACAATATCGAGTGAAAAATTACTTTACTAGGGTGAGTTTGACACTATTTAAAGTGAAATTTCATTATAAATAGCGATAATCAGTAATTTAAATCCTACACTATTAGAGTGGCTTATTATAAAATTTTGTAGTGTAATCTATATATTTGGTCCAGTCTGTTAATATTAAATTTTTTATGAATTTTATTTTATCTTTTAAAAATGTTATGCAGAATAGAATCGATAGTTGATTAATCAGCTCTTCATGTATAAAGGTTACCAAAGTTACCAATACTTGTAAGTAGTTCGATCAGTTTTCTTAAAGATATAAACTGAACTTTTAGGAAAATTTTTAGGAAAATTTTAACTTTTACGAAAATTTAATTCATAATTCTAATACTAGTTATATTGATTATTGAATTAATTTTTTCTAGAATAGTTAAAATAACTTTGTTATTTAGTTTTTTAAATTTTACAAGAGTCGCATTAGTATATTACACAACTAGGGGCGAAAGTTGACTTTTTCAAGCGAGGATGATGGTTGAGCACGAGGGGGAATCGAGGGCGCCGTAGGCGTAATCATCATCCGAATCTGATAGTCATTCGTCTCTTGTTGTGTACCGTACTTTTTATAATTAGAACATCGAAGTGCTCTTTTACGCAACAACCAAAGCTCTTAGACATTGGCTATTACACAATATATTTGAAAATTTGAAAATTTTGTAAATTTGAAATCTTTGAACAGTTTAAAAACTTTATAAATTTTGAAAATTTAAAAAATTTTTTTTAATTTTTGGAAATTTTGAAATTTTAGAAAATTATGAAATTTTCTTATTTATATATACACGGATATGGTGTCTTATTTTTATTATATGTATGTATGGATGTATACATTTGTATATCTCGCAGCGGGAGGTAAAAATTTTTACCTCCCGCTCCAACACTGCATAGAAAAACTCGACTTTCCACGGAGTTGTAAGGCAGCGAAAAGAGCCCTTTCGATGCATGTGTTATAAAAGATTATTTAAAATTTTAAAAATAGAAATCAATTAAAAACTAATATTATCAAGTATTAGTACATTAGAAACAAATCATGATAAAAATTCTCTAACACGCTCTAACTGTGGTATACTAAATAAATACTGTTTTTATGAATAAAATTTTTATTTATTCTTTAAGTGACTTAAAATAGTGTTTAAGAGGACTGATACACCATTAAAATGTTAAAAAATGAAAAATTGAATTGTATTATTTTATAATTTGAAATTGTTTAAATAATGTTTTATACAATGGTATTAGCTTATATATTATGTTATAAACATAAACAATGTTTATATATGCCATATTCTAGGTACAACATGTCTTCGAAAGCCAAAATCCATGAATTCCATTTTTTTCATACACCGCAGACTTTAGTTAAATCTGGGCATCGGAGAACACTCTGGCAGGTCCAGATGTGCTTTAAAAACATGTAGTTTCCAGATGAGTGTGGGAATTCCCAAATAATTAAGATTCAAAAAAGTTATAAACAATTTCAGAAGAATATTTATAATTTTTTACTTTTTTTAATTAATTTTTGTAATAAATTGTTTATAACTTTTTTGAATCTTAATTATCTTGAAAACCACTCCATGGTTTGGTTTTAGTCCTGATAGGTTTGCAAACAATTGTCTGATTGAAATCAAGTGCCCGAAAAATCCAGGTAAACTTATAGCAGACGATTTAATAAAAATTGTCCCATATTTATATTTTGAAAACGATGTACCAAAACTAAAAGTTCGTCATCAATATTATTAGTATCAGTCCCCTTAAGGAGTCACTACTCGGTTTTTGTTTGCCGAACTTGTAAACACAGTTACCTATGAAGTTGTAAAAATTGAGCAGCTGATGATTAAATTCGATATTCAGTGTATAACTCAGTTTAAATAGAATGTTAAATGCTCTAATAAAATTGCTGCCAATATCATTTATTTGAGCATCCACTTGAATGAAATACTTTGTGCGTATTTTGGAGTCATCTCTTTTTCCTTCTCTGGAATATACCAAGAATGGCTGTACATATGTAACTCAGTCGATAAAGTAGGTCGCCGTAAGACTCCCGCCAGCAGAGTCATCTCGCCCAGTTGCGAGTACGCCAACCTTCTCACCCAGTCGCGAGTACGCCAGCCTCCCCACCCAGTCGGAATGGCCCCAGCGACCTTCCCCACCCGGTCGGTATGGTCCCAGCGCCAGCCTCCCCACGCAGTCGCGAGTATGCCAGCCCGCGTCACCGCCCCCCCCCCCACCCAGCCCGGGATCACCGCGCGCGAGTGTCCCCACCACAGCGCGCGATTACACCGCCCCCCCCTCCAGCGCCATCGCGCGCAAGAGCACGCCGCCAGCTTTTAAAAGGAGTTTAAATAATAAGGCAAATATTTGTGCTATCAGTTTTTTATTTTCACATTACAGCTTATACTTGAAAGCCTGGATTAACGTATGCGGGATGCTGTATTTAATGCAGATTCTCTCTTAGAGGCGCTACGCCTTCGATTGATTAGGTCTGAAACATCGTCCGAAAAAATACCCTTTCTCCTGCGCTTTTCCATTTGATTTACATGTCCCCGCTTTGTATAGAACCTCTGAAAATTTGCTCGGAAACAGCTTCCCCTCTCTTGCACTTTCCATTTAGTTTTCACGTCCCCACTTTTTAGTTTCGTGTCATTGAGTTGACATTCGAGTCAATAACTTCAGCTGCTCCGTATGGAAATCTTAACGTTCCCTTATTTTTCATATTGAAATCCTCAGATATGAAGCATTACGTCGATCCGCTGGAAAAATCGGTACTAATTTTGCAGGAGCAAAATAAGGCCATGCTAGTAGAGATGCGAAAGCAGAATCGGCTACTAGAGAAATTCATGAAACAGCAATCAGAGTCAGAAGAAAAAGTAGGACCACGCATAAAAAGAAAAGCAGCACCAAGGAAATGTGCAGTCAAGAAGAAAAAACCCGGTTCAACTAACAGAATTTTTCAAGAAATCCTGAAAATATCTAATGTAAAATAGTGACAAAGAGAACAAAAAACGTTAATGTACTAGTGTACTTATAGTTATCATATTGTAAATAATAACAAGTTGTTTATTGTATGAAAATATAAATGATATACATATTTGCATTATATGTGCATTATTGTATATGTTTGTATTATCATGTACAATAATCTAGAATGTAATGTATAATATTGTCGAATATAATAACGCCGGATATAATGTAAAGAGCGTTGAATGTAATGTAAAATAATGTAAAATAATATCATATATATATAGTGTACAATAAATAATATATCTATATATAAATTCATATATAACTAAAAAAATGTACTTTTAATATCAATACACACAATATCTTTGAGATTCTCCTCCACCAAATCGATGCATTCGTGTTCCAAGTCGTTGTATTTAGGAGGCTCTAAGTCAATGTATTCCAGACTCCGGAGGCTCTATGTCAATGCATTCTGGAGGCTCTAAGTCGATGCATTCGGGCTCCAAGTCAATGCAAATCAGCTCCAAATTCTCCGACTCCCTATCGCTCTCATCCTCTATCGGCACCCAATAGATTGTATTGAGTGTATGGTATTGAGTCAAAAAGTTCACGATTCTTTAATATACTAACCCGTGAAACGATCGCCTTAATAATTGATAAATCAATTACTGAAATATTTATTAGTTTCTTTGTTTAATATTTTGATGAATAAATATTCTGAAGAATTTTAGCTTACTTCTTTAGTTATGGACATATTGAAATTTTTCAGAATTTACGTCTTACTTCTGTTAACAGCATTCGAAAACTGAGATGCATTTACTATGTTCCAACGACTCATCGGAAAAATTTTTTCTTTTACGTGTTCAATAAAATTTATGATCCTAAAACCTTGAGATGGTTGCACAGTTCCTTAATTGTTGGACAGACTTACTCAGAGAGAGAGAGAGAGAGAGAGCAAGAGAGAGCGAGAGAGAGAGAGAGCGAAAGAGAAATGTTATCTGATATATTATCAGCATAGTTCCACAGAGTAATACGCTAGAGAGAATATTTTGTATACCTGTTTAGCGAGCGTGCAAAGCATCTTCTACTACACTACATCCTCTCCCCTCACTGTTACCGTTGCAGTCATAGGAACACTGTTCTATTTACCCGTCGCGCGCGCGTGTCTAGCACTACAGTCTCTCTGCATCTCGATCCCTCTCTCTCTCTCTCTCTCTCACAAAATCACTAACAAATTCCTGTGTTGAGCATATGTAAGAGAGCAAATGTGTGTGTGTGTGTGTGTGTGTAGGAAAAATGAGCATATACTACTATATATCGATTATATTGTTTCTTAGGATCATGTCGAATATTGCAGAAGAATGCTCAAAACAGATGAAGCTATTGGAAGAGGCTGAAAAATTACTGTATTCTATTTCTAATTCATCTATAGTACGGCGATGGAAAAATCATTTTTCAAAGTCAATAAAGACTTCAACAAAGTCCTCAAAACAGAAAAGTGATCAATGCAGCAGAAACAACATATTTTATGCACTATTGCAAAAACCGAATGCATGAGAGTAAGATTAAACGTTCAGGCTCCAGGAATAAGTGGTGGCGGAGTACAAAAAGCAAAGAAAAAAAAAATATAGTCACTGACCGGGTGCCTTGGATTGATTTAAACAGTGCTTTTAAAAACCGTATGAGAACTGCTGTTATTGCGAATTTAACTCGTATAGATCTTGTAAAATTCTTAGAAGATGCTGCTATTTTATTTGCACGGAAAATAAAAAATATACTACGTACAAATTCACAGAGCATTAAAGGTCAATACAGTTTTATCATGTAAATTTACAAAAACATGTATTAAGAATAATGAAAAGGAAGAGTGTATTGAAACAAAATACTTTAATATTGAGAATCATGATATTTTATATGGCTCACCTTTAGATAAATGATTTGAGGACAATATCACTCAACCATTACTCACGCAAATTGAAGAATTTCAAGTGCGTGACTCTGGTTGGAGTCTACAGTCTGTAGAAAACATACAGTTAAATATTAACAAATTTAATCCAATGCGTAGTGGCGGTTCCTACCCATATAGCACCCAATATTCTGGGAATATTGCTGGAATATTACTTTGGTAAGTAAAGTAGGATCAAAAATGTGTCGCTATCCTTATTTCATTAAAAATCGATGTCTAGGACGATTATATACAATTATATATGAGATTTAAATTCTGTTGATTTACATACATTTGAAAAAAACAGGAATAAATTCTATCATGTAGAACGCAATTTTTTTACGGAAAAACTTGCTGTCCCAAATGTTCAAATTATGCAAGGTTAACCAAAGTAACTTGTTAATGAAACACCGTTAGAAAATCTCTTAATCGATTTTTCATTCTATATGTATTTATTACCCCTATTGAAAATAATAACGTCATTTCATAACGTCATTTCATAACGTCATTTCATAACGTTAAATAACGTTATGGGTGATGCTACAATTTCGGACCTTTTATGACGTTATTTTGTGACGTCATTTAACGTAAGTTAACGTTATTTACATCCGAGGAAATGATTGGTAACTTAAAAAAACGTCATTCTTGATTGCATTTAAATCATAAAATAACGTTATTTTATGCGTTTCCAATATCCGGCTTGGGTAATGACGTTATTTTTAAACATTTCCCTATTAAAAATAATAACGTCATTTCATAACGTCATTTCATAACGTCATTTCATAACGTTAAATAACGTTATGGGTGATGCTACAATTTCGGACCTTTTATGACGTTATTTTGTGACGTCATTTAACGTAAGTTAACGTTATTTACATCCGAGGAAATGATTGGTAACTTAAAAAAACGTCATTCTTGATTGCATTTAAATCATAAAATAACGTTATTTTATGCGTTTCCAATATCCGGCTTGGGTAATGACGTTATTTTTAAACATTTCCCTATTAAAAATAATAACGTCATTTTTTGTCATTTCATTTTTCATTTATTTAAATATTAGTAATTACAATCGTTAGAATATTGTTATTGTAATATTTGCGCTTGTCGCTGTAAGTAATAATTAGGAAACTAAAGAAAAAAAAGATAAAAAAAATTTCTCCGAAAGAGGATCGAACTTGACACCTTCTGATTCATAGTCCTAGACTGTATCACTGAGCCACGAACACTTGTTATTCCTGATACTTAAATTTTTGCTCTTTGCCTATATATTAGAATTTATATAGTCATTTCAAGGGATTTTTTCGATGATTCACGAATACACGTAAATATGTACATTATTTTTAGTAATACATTTCAAATGATTGCTTTTTTATAATCCGTAAAATGACGTCATTTTTGTATAATATTTATTTGTCAGAGTCCAGTTTGTTAGAATAATAAATAACGTCATTTTTTCAAAAAGAATTTTTTTGTCCATGATTGACGCGCACGTGTGAATACGTAAATTATTTTTAGTAATATACTTCAAATGATTGTCTTTTTATAATCTTCAAAATGACGTCATTTTCGTATACCACTTATAGTCGGGGCCCCAGGGAACTGTATAGGATAATTTTTGGAAGTTTTTGCCACTAGCAGTTTTATTATTGGAACTGGTAAGAGTAAGTGCACTGAGAACTACCATAAAGTCTCTACAATGTAACTACTCGGGAACATTGTTATTATTGCAAAACAAAGTTCAAAAATGCATTTTTTTGGTTTATCCTCTGTAGCTTTTTTATTATTAACTTTACGTAAAAAAGTTCAGCATAAAAATTGTTCACAATTGAATTTCCTATTAGTTACGTGTATCCCTGATTGCAAAATTAACTTTCTTCATCGCAAAATTGTTTAAAACAAAAAAAATTTTTGTAAATGTTCATGTTGCAATAGTTTATATAAAAAATTACATTTTTGGTCAGACTTCCGATCAAACATGTCTTTGAAGTTCATACAATAAAAAATTTCTAGTCCGACCTCGTTATCTCAAAATGGCGGCTTATTGCAAAATTATTAATCTGTATTTTCACATTCATTTCAATTTGGCGCAGGTCATGACATATTGATGCAATCACCCGCAATCGACAGCTCATGTCCTACTTAACAAATGGTAAAAAGAACTTTTCTTCAAATTCATTTTTAAAAACATTTTTATCAACAAATGTCCGTTGCTAGGGGCGTATTTATCAAGTTAGAGAATCGGAGTAAAATGCGTCTTAAAGTACATAAAAAACCATGAATTATCGTAATAATTTTGTTAAGATCGGATCAGTAGGAGCCGAGACAATTTTTTTTAAATCGATTATTACGCAAAAACTATTTGATATTTTTTATTTAAATTTGACATACTCCTTGTTGATATATTACTCTAAATGATAGCTGTTCTTCCGACAGCTGTAGATCACCTTGTTCATCTAGAACAACCGGTGAACCAAGCGAAATCAGCCCGCGCGGCCGCGCATCTACTCCGGCCGGGTGGCGCGGTGGTGGGGGCAGCTTATATAGCTATACATATATATATGGGATTCTTCTAGCGAAAAACAACAATTTGGGGTCTGAAAATTCTAAAAAAAATTATTTTAACTTTAGGGTGGTAGTTATGAGGGGGTGGGTCACATATATAGCTATGCATGTATATATGGGATTCTTCTAGCGAAAAACAACAATTTAGGGTCTGAAAATACTAAAAAAAAATTCTTTTGACATCGGGGTGGTATATGTATGAGAGGGAGGATCATATATATACATATACAAATATGTTTGGATTCTCTCAGCGAAAAATATGACTATTTGCAGTCTAAAAAATCTAAAAAAAATTTTTTTAACGTTAGGGTGGTATCATGAGGGGGAGGGTCATATACTAGAAATTTTTTATTGTATGAACTTCAAAGACATGTTTGATCGGAAGTCTAACCAAAAATGTAATTTTTTATTTAAACTATTGCAACATGAACATTTACAAAAATTTTTTTTGTTTTAAACAATTTTGCGATGAAGAAAGTTAATTTTGCAATCAGGGATACCCGTACCTAATAGGAAATTCAATTGTGAACAATTTTTATACTGAACTTTTTTACGTAAAGTTAATAATAAAAAAGCTACAGAGGATAAACCAAAAAAATGCATTTTTGAACTTTGTCTTGCAATAATAACAATGTTCCCGAGTAGTTACATTGTAGAGACTTTATGGTAGTTCTCAGTGCACTTACTCTTACCAGTTCCAATAGTAAAACTGCTAGTGGCAAAAACTTCCAAAAATTATCCTATACAGTTCCCTGGGGCCCCGACTATAAGTGGTATACGAAAATGACGTCATTTTGAAGATTATAAAAAGACAATCATTTGAAGTATATTACTAAGTGCGCGTCAATCATCGACAAAAAAATTCTTTCTGAAAAAAATGACGTTATTTATTATTCTAACAAACTGGACTCTGACAAATAAATATTATACAAAAATGACGTCATTTTACGGATTACAAAAAAGCAATCATTTGAAATGTATTACTAAAAATAATGAACGTATTTACGTATATTCGTGAATCATCGAAAAAATCCCTTGAAATGACTATATAAATTCTAATATATAGGCAAATGAGATATAAGAGCAAAAATTTAAGTATCAGGAATAATAAGTGTTCGTGGCTCAGTGGTACAGTCTAGGACTATGAATCAGAAGGTGTCAAGTTCGATCCTCTTTCGGGGAACTTTTTTTTATCTTTTTTTTCTTTAGTTTCCTAATTATTACTTACAGCGACACGCGCAAATATTACAATAACAATATTCTAACGATTGTAATTACCCAAGCCGGATATTGGAAACGCATAAAATAACGTTATTTTATGATTTAAATGCAATCAAGATTGACGTTTTTTTAAGTTACCAATCATTTCCTCGGATGTATATAACGTTAACTTACGTTAAATGACGTCACAAAATAACGTCATAAAAGGTCCGAAATTGTAGCATCACCCATAACGTTATTTAACGTTATGAAATGACGTTATGAAATGACGTTATTATTTTCAATAGGGACTGTCCTTAACCAATTTTTGAAGAATTCAAACTTAATCTTGCAATCATTCGAAGCTCGATTTTTGGTTATTTGTATGTATGTTTTACAAAACTCTGTTATTGTTATAAGAAGATTACAGGAAGTTGATTAAAAATAATTGTAACTATTACTACATATTAAAAAAATGTTATAAAATAAATTTCTATGACTCAAGTTGGAAAATAAATCAAGCTTAAAAATTTTAAATTAATATTTATGTAGTTTACAGCTTTTAGTTTTAAATCTTTACTTAATTAAAAAATGAAATTCCAATTATTATTATTTGAGGCAATCGTTCTCTTAGTTTAATGTAATGTTTTGAGTAGTACCCATTATAGGATAATAAGACGATAAATTAACTATATTCAAAATTTTATGATATTGTTAATTACACAGATATTTAGTAGTTCATCGATTATCTATGATAGGACGGGACGGCAAGTTTTTCCGTGAAAAAAATTGCGTTCTACATAATAGAATTTATTCCTGTTTTTTTTAAATGTATGTAAATAAACAGAATATAAATCTTATATATAATTGTATATAATCGTCCTAGACATAGATTTTTAATGAAATAAGGATAACAACACATTTACTAAATTACTAAGTAGAGTAGATTGTACATCCGCTCGTTGCTTCCATAAATAAAAGAAAAAGTTTTCATGATGCGAAACAATCGTGTTAAATTTCATAATAATTTTAGAAAAACATGATATTACCACATATTATGGGCACATTTGTCATGTGATAATGTCATGTAAGAACATCATGCCATTCTATTACATGTACCATAGGGTTAAATTGAAACTATAAATAATAACATATTGGCGCTATGTTCTGCGCATGTTTGTGACCCATCATGCAACGCCCAATTTACCGGAAGAATGGCGTCCTAATCTCCCATGGTAAATGCGGCGTCATCGTGATCGGTCACCAGACGTCAGCTAGAATGCGCAGAACGTGGTAGCAGTCGCAATTATTCAAAGTTTTAATTGTACCCGACTGTAGCTTTCCACAGGCTATCCACCTTTTCACATGCTACAATTTGGTCAAGTGTTTACACATATATATATATATATATATATATATATATATATATATAAAATCCTCCCCCTTTTAAACGCTTATTTATTTATTTCAAATCGATTGCTTTTTATAAAAGTACTTGCCAATTTATTTATTGATACCATAACTTTCTTTTGTTAAAATTAAAATTGAAATTTATGTAAAATCGAAGTTATAGGAGAAATAACACTGAAGAAATGGTAGTCTGATCAACAGACCCTTAACGTGAAGATGTGTACGCGTTAATATTTTCATAGACAGATAGATTTGTATTTTTACCATATAAGGGTTGGAAATCGAGAGTTCGAAAATAAACTTTGTTTAAAGCAATGAAATAACCGTATAGCTCGAGTAAACTCTTAGATTTTTTGTGACATTAAGGTTGTCAAAAGTTATAAAATTTATCTTTAATTCTTATAGGAAAAAACGACCTTATACTTGCCAGCCTTTTACGTTCAAAAGGTTTATTTGGGGGGGGGGGGGTGCGGGAAGATTTCACTACTTGTAACTAAATAAGTTATAAATTTAAAAAATTAAGGTACATATGCTTATGTATTATTGCAATAATATTTATTTTTTCGACACCGTCTGTAGAGCAAATAGTTATTTTTGGATCATTTTTATTCAAAAAAGAAATATCTAACGCGGAGTATGAGTTTTAGCTTATAAACCAGGAGAAATCGACAGTAGACTAATACTTCATATAGAGATGAGTGGGGAGATACGCAACGCTGTAGTTGTCGGTGCGGCGATTTTGAAGCCAGTTGAGCTGGCTCCCGAGTTGTGACGTACCATATGGTGCGAAACAACATTCAAAGCAATGTGAATATCCTTTACTAAAAAAAAGGTGAAAACTCCTCGGAAAGCAGATAGAAAGAGGGGGTAGAAAGCACAGCAGCGAGTATCTTCTCTCCGCGCTGCTCCAAGACGGTTCTGAGATTTTCGTGCACTCAGCCCTTGGTCAGCTACCTGAAGCTCCTTCGAGCTAATCCGTTTTATTGCGGTCTTATTGTTGTCATCTTTTAAAAATAAAATTTTTAAATAAACAATTTTAATATATTTAATAATAGTATATTAAAACGGCATTTTTTTAAATAACAAGGAATTTTGAACAAAAAAAATCGGTTAATATTAACTAACATTATTAAAAAAATATTTTAGTTTTTCTTACTATTTCTATTGCTATTATTAACATAATAATATAACCTTAAATTAAATAATGTTTATTTGTTTATCCAGAGTGGAAGAAATGCTTAATGCACCTTGACAGTAATTGTGCGAAATTCCCCGTGCGTGGGACTCTCCTGGCGAAAGATAGGCATATTTACTAAAACTTCCACTCTTATAGGACCGCAACACTTTTTTACTATTTAATAAAATTACTTTTCTTTGGAAATTTCTTATTTACAAGTTTTTAAATTAGAGATAACTAATAATAGCTAGCATTGTACAAGTAATATAATTAGTAGATAAGCTAGGATGATACTGGAACATGATGATACTACTTCAGGATAATACTGCTTCATACTGATTCTGGTTCACCTAGATGTATAGTTCGTTCTGACGTTCTAGTTCACCCTGTTCCAGTTCGCTCTGATTTATTGAAATTTTTTTTTTTATTTCGATATTGTGTTTCGTAAATTTTTGTCGTTCTAGTTCACTGTGTTCTCTGCTTAACCGACATTTTCTAGTTATTTTTTTCTACCTCGATATTGTGTGTTTTGTAAATTATATTTTGAATTTGTGAGAAAAAAATTTGCCACAGCCGGGATTCGATCCTGAAACCTTTTGGTTGCGAGTCGGATGTCTTACCGATTTACCCATTACGACCTCTTGCGAGCTAAGATTTAAATTACCCCTATATACACATTCGATATACAACTAATGTTTACGGGTATGATCTATTAGTACTTGAATAAATTACAACAAATTTTGATTGATAATAACTTTTTGTTTTTGTTGAAATTTTATATAAAAAAAGAACATTGTCGAATTAATAACATAAATATTTGCATTTAATCGGCTGGAATGTCTTCCTATTCCATGTACATAGTGCTGAAGTAAAACTCTCTCATAAGTTTGACATTCTGTAGTGCGCAGGTAGCTTTGCATGCTCCGTTATGATTCGGGCATATGGTAAGTAATTTTGGATGATCAACGGATTGATAGCCTGAATCAACTATATCGGTAACTTTAAAGTTGAATCGCTCAAGCTACTTTTTCTTCGGATCACCAACGACATGAATGTCGCTTGCATCTTGCAGTGCTTCTTGTAAAATGTTGTTTATCTCGATGTACTCATGGTCGCCAGAATTCCAGCTCAATCCATGATGGCAAATTTCGAGCCAAAGATTCTCACGTTTGTACTTTTCAGTCAACTTGCGCCACGGAAATGGTTTCTTGAATAAAAGTACAACGGGTTCGGCATTCTCCTCGAGAGAAAGTATGGCCAATTCTTTTAAAACGAAATCGTTCCCAGGCTCCTTGAATCCTTGCATATCAATTGCGTAATCCATCTTATATCAACTTTTTAATTACCCCGCTGACTGGGTTGTACTGAACTATTCGGTCGTGTAGAATTAAGTAGTAAGCTGAAGTTCCAGCACGAAAATTATCTCGTGATTCGAATTCTAGACGGACGCCTACGGGAGCATTCTTTAAAGAATCGTTCTGCTTGGAACAGTCGAGTACAATTAGCGGTACGTACGTAATGTAGTCCTTTTTACCAAGTCCAAACATATACTGAGACCGATTTATGTCTAAATTCAAGTCGCCGTAGGGATAGTATTGCGAGTTGAGAAAAAGCTTAATGTTGCTCAAGTTGCAATGATCGAAATCTGTAAGATGAGGAAGTGTACGGCTGATGAGCGTATACCTTGTAGTGAGCTAAAGACTCGTCAAAGTTCACTGGCGATTGTATACTCAAAATCTCCTCCATTTTTTTTTGTTGGACAGCAGAATAGTATGCAGGTTATTTTCCATCAGATGCGATTACTCGCAAGTTTAGATTTTTTAAAAATTTTACGTTCTGCCGTGTTAATGCTTTGGCGTTTCGCCGACGACTGATGACTGAACGGCATTTCGATTCACTTAAACAGCCTCTACCGACTTTACTGCTGTTGTAAACAATTCCCATTACGTTGTTTTTAAGTGTAATCTGATCGTGACAATTTTGTCTCGAAAATTCACTAGGTGTTCGTCTTGATCGACTATATGCAATCGTAAGTGATGTATGGTTTGGTAGGTAAATGACCTGCGACGGTACTTCTATGATCACATATGGCACCATAGCTTTAGATGCAGGCTGTACAATCTTATTTAGTCGTAGACTTGGCTTTTTCGTCTTAGTTTTTCTCGTTCTTCTTCTTCGCGTATTCTTAACACCCATTCCGAATTTTGATTTTAATTTCAACGCGTTTGCGACAGCGAATTTTTAATGATATATAAAGATAGTTCAATCAACGCAGGCAGATATTGAAAGGGATTCGATCAGTTTGCTATAAATATAACACGCAGTTATCACTTTAGTCTACTTTTACATGCGAACGTATCAACGTGTTAGAATGTCTGAATTGCAGCGAGAGAAAAATCTACTTCGTCAACTAGTCAAAGCTCGAAATGCTGTCAAACGAAAGTATAACTTATTGAAATTTGAAAAAGACGAATTTGAAAAAGCTGTAGCGGAAACTTTTAAACCAATCGTTGATCCTCTTCAAAAGCTAGTCTTAGTAGATAATATACATCAAAATCTTGTAACCTTGAAAAAGGCAAAAATTCAAACAAATATATCGAAAACCGACAACTCTATTCTATTCGAGTCTGACGATGGATCTAAATAGGCTAATTCCACTGTGCTTCCAGAAAAAATGCTTGACACAGATTATGAAACAGCTGATAGTGAAAATGATACATCTATTAAAAGGCCGGCCGATTCTTCTTTCTTATCTCTACGCGATTCAAAAAATCAAGACAATTTAGACAAAATTTACGGATTGCGCAAGGAGAAGCAAAACTATATGATTGGAAACGCAAAAGTCGAGATCGAAGATATCAGCATTATTGTGAAAAATATCAAGTATCTGAAAACTGAAGGCTTACTCGAATTACTACTCTATAAAAATTCAAATAGAAATTTTGTAAGTTTCGATGATTTGGAAAATTATCGCAAAATCTTAAAAGCAACAAGTGCGCACAAAAAGAAGTATGATCCGACTCGAGCTATTAGATCTTATAATAGTAGAAAATATACTGACTACATTGCTCGTCTCATTCCAACGTGTAAGAAAGGTGGTGGTGCACTGCCTGGATACAAAATTGCAAGAATGAATACACGCATGGATTACGTTTACTGGCTGGCAATCAGCTGGCAATCCTAGTCACGTAAAAGAGATTCACTCGATCATTGAAGAACTCCGCGAAGGTGGTTATATATATTGAAGATAATGTTTAAACTTCATTATCACTATGAGCGTCGACGTATTTCGGCTTCAAAGTCACTTCTAATGGTCAATACGACATGGATAATACGAGGCTATGCAATTTAGTAACTCCCCGTAATTCAGACGAAGCTGTGAATTTAGATACTCTTCGAGCAGAAATATATAAGGTTCTACAACTTGTAGATCGAGTGGAAAAAGATTTGAAAAATTTGGATTCTCTGATAGAGGCACATAGAGACGATATTGATATGAAATTTCTCAATCAGCAAACGGATATTCTCACTATAAAAGGAACAGTAGCACAAATCATTGACAACGTTCACTCTGCCAACGTTTAACATGGAGCATCAAGAGCTTATAGAGGAGCTGCACAAACCAGTTCACTGTTTTTATCCACGACATATGTTTGATATACTAGGAATCGATGAAACTTGGCAAGCTGATTTGGTTGAAATGATACCTTACTCTAGACAGAATAATGGCTATAATTACTTGCTCACCAAAATAGATATTTTTTCAAAGTATGCCTGGGCTGTCCCTTGGAAGAGAAAAACTGGAAAAGAGAGAAAGCTGCTGCTATGAAGTCTGTACTCGTACAAGGTCGAGTACCAAAAAATCTTCATACAGACAGGGGCAAAGAGTTTTATAATGCTGATTTTAAGGATCTTATGAAAAAATATAAAATTAATCTGTACTCAACGTACAGCAAAATGAAAGCTTCGATTTGTGAACGATTCAATCGCACTCTCAAATCAGCTATGTGGAAGAAATTTAGTTTACGCGGTAGTTATAAATATTTTGATATATTACCTGAATTATTAGCAACTTATAATGGAAGTAAACATCGAATTATCGGTATGAAACCTAAGGACTTCTCGCACTCCAACGTAGCTGTTGTTTTGAAACGTTTTACTCGTAAACGCTTAGCCGAGAAGAAGATTAAACCAAAATTTAAAGTCGGCGATCGAGTACGAGTAAGCAATGCCAAACAGATCTTTGAAAAAGGTTATACTCCAAACTGGTCAACTGAGGTGTTTACAATTTCTAAAGTAGCAGCATCTAATCCAGCAACGTATAATTTGAGAGACTATTAAGATAAGCCTATCTCTGGATGTTTTTACGAGTAAGAAATATCAAAAGCTAAATATCCTGATGTATATCTAGTGAAAAAAGTATTGAAAAGGAAAGGAAATAAAATATTTGTTAAATGGCTCGGTTTCGATAGCATGCACAATAGTTGGATTGATAAAAGTAATAATGTTTAATATTATAAATGTAAATGTTTTCTTTTTATTTGATTAGGACTTTTAAAAATAAATAGATAGAATTTTAAATTAATAACAAAAAAAGTTGTTTTATTTCTTAACTAATATTTACAATGTTTAAAACTATGCGTACTTTAAAACTAGTTGAAACATGATTTTCGGCAATCATTTTCCGGAGAACTCAACGGTGTAGCCGCCACGGTAAGTAATATATAATTCTAACTTATTCGCAGCATCCTGCATGTTTTCGTAGAACGATTCGTAGGCTAGGAAGTTGTCTGACACTTTCTTCGGGAGAAATACGTCGAATTTTCGGTCAAGCTCTGCGACGATCTGAGTCCCGTATTTGGTCTTCACCTCCTTCAAGACCGTGACCATGTCAATCCGATCTTTCTCCAACTCTGCCAACTTTTTTGTGGGGAGGAAACCTCCAGCAGCGATGCGATTTAAATTTTCCATGACCATCTGCAAAAGCGAGAAAAATTTAAAAATTAATAATGATTATTAAAAATGAACTAGTGTATACGCATATGTTTCGAGTAGCTTACCTTTAGGAATCGTCGATTTTCCTCTTTTTTGCAGATGGTTCTTCTTTAGTAGACTTTTCCTTTAGCAGATTGTCAGACTGTATGAGCTCTTGGCTCCAAGGATCCCACACATATAGGTGAACCTCCTCCACGTCAGAAAGTTCCCCCTCTTTAAATTGCGGCGGCGGCTCGACTGCTACCATCGCAGTGATTGGCTCTTCCATTGGTTTTGGATTGTGACTAGAACATCTTCTACAGGAGCTGCTGCAGGTTGTTGATCTTCAATTATGCTATAGTGCCCCCAGGGTAACGTATCCGTCATCCCAACCTGGAGAAAACGCTTGCCATCTCGAGCGCTCAAGGCTATATTAACTTTCTTCTCGGTAAAGAGCTTGTACTGTCTAGTCCTGATATTCCGTTGCTCTTGAGTTAATATCATGTTCTCTCGTAGACAAGTTGCGTAATCCTCAAATGCGATGGTGGCTTTTACTACAGAGCTTCTAACATCCTTGGCTTTCTTACTAGGCTTCTGATTTTGGATTCGCATAGAATACATTTTGCTTCGGAGTCCAATGAATTCAAGCAAAATATCTCCATTGCAGTCGTCTTTCATTAAGCCCACTATCTTCTTATTTGTACGAGGCATGTCAAAAGGATTATTTTCCGGGTAGTCTGAGGTTTCAAACTCGTGAATGTCTTTGCGCATTAATTCGTACACATTGACATTTAATACTTCGTAAACTAAGCTGTCTGTATCAGTATACAGAAGCTTGCATTTGTCACCAGCACGTTCATGCATGTAATCGTAATGAAATCGATATATAAGCGTTTTAGATAAGTCTAAAACACTAAGCCCAATGTGTATCGGCTTCTTCACATATACTTCAGCACGGTACATTTGCACAGCTACGAGATTTTCATCGAAAATGGTGCAATTATGGAATGTAGGCTTCGCGATCAGAGATTCAGCACCAAATCGTTCTTCCCAGCTGGTCATCAACTTTATTTCAACGTGCTTTCTCTTGTTTTTCCATATACTGCATTATTAAAAAGTTTGGATAGCATTTTTTCAAACTTATTCTTAGCCATTTTTCTCTTCTGACTGTTTAAATCAATGTAAGGCTTTAACCATTTACTCTGTTCAAATTCCAGAGCTCGATGAATTTTTTTAAGACGCAGTCTATGCGCCAGGGCTTGCTTCAAAGCGTGATAATGGATGATATCACTCTTCTTGTCAAAGAGCGTTGTCATCAGCTTCTTCGGTTTTGAGCCCGGTGGACATATATGCTCGGCGCAGAAGGGCAAATCTCGATGAATACCGTGAAGCGTTAGAAGATACTCTAGATCTACTTCGAGTATGCAACCTTTGGAACCGTCATGTGGAACGTTGAAAATGTTTGGCTTTTCCAGATCAGTCACCCACTTGAACTTTCCATAAGGTAATGCCTCAGTCATTGCCCAACCATACAAATTGTTGGCATCATAGTATACAAGATACTTTTCGTCAAGACTGGAATCGTAGCCTTCAGTCATGTACGGATTATTAGCCTTTGCATATCTATTATAGCATTGGCTAATACCTCCTCGTATACCTCGTTCAACAAACATAAGCATGTCGATGTCCGTCAAAAGTTCTAATTGAACCTGTAAATAATTGATTATATAAATATTTCATAGATATATCTATTTTTGTTTTTAAGATTTAGGATTATTTAGTTATATTTACTTGTGTATATTTCAACATAGCATCCCATGACAGACCTGGAGTCGTGTAGTAGTGTGCAGGATCTAAGCAATACGCTTGCATACAATTAGTTCTAAAGTTTTCAAAAACTTCAGATAATAGCACAACATCAGTCTTGAGGAGTCAGAGTATTCTACAAGTGTTTGTATGTTAAAGTCCTGTCACACTTGCTTTGCATGCTCATAGTCTTCATCGCTTATGTGCACATCGTAGAGACTACTGAAAAAATCCTCATATCAAATAGTCATATCGGAAGACACCTTTCCTCTTTCAGGGGATCAAGAACGTTTCAAAAACCTCGAAGCTATGTGTCGATAACTTAAAATTACAGTTTCCTCTGTAACTATTGTTCTTTTAAAGTTAGACGAATTTCGTGAACGTAATTGAACATAAAAACACAAAATTTATCTTCAAGCATGGATAAAAGTTTCAAAATATTAGTTTATTTTTACAATGAATTCGTTTTCAAGGAGGTGGTGATTGTACCTCTCCAAGAACATGCTGTCCCAACGGTTTTGCTCTTGAAGCCACCATATCCTTGGGAGCTCTTACCAGCAAGGTACACGAGTGAAAACTTTGGCTAGAGAGAAATTTTCATGGAATTCTCTGGTAATCAGGAAACATTCCCTACGACTATCTGTCTCAGAGTCTGCAAGAGAAAATCAAAAACTCAGATGCAGTATATGTTAAGGGACATGAGAAACGAGAATAGTTGCAAAGATTTCTTCCTCTCATGTTAGTATTTATTATTTATTCAATTTAATAAATACACATAGAACTGAAAATTTAACTTAATATACTCTTTTCCAATACTATTTGCAACATTGAGGATTGGAAATGTCCTTCATTTAAGAAACTGCCTATTGATGACAAATCATATCAACATCATGTTGCATGCAGCTTTCCATCGTGTGCATATCAGAATGCAACATCAATGATGAAATGGATGCTTCAACAAAAAGAAACCACAGATTCTATGATGTACACTTAGAAACAAATGTATACATAACGATCAGTTCTTTTCAGAGCTATTATTTCATTATACGTCTGAACAAAGCTATTTCAATCATTAAAAATAACTTTTATGAAAAATCTACTTTAGCGGCAATTTCAGCCAATCTAAAAATGACAACTTTTCTAGAAAAAAAGTTCAAAAAATTGCAGCAATGATTTCTAAAAAGATTTTTCTTTTGCATTATAACATAAATAAATTAAATGCAAAGTTTCATGCATCTATCTCTTATACTTTCAGAGATATATGCCAAAATGTAAATTTTCATTGCATCGACAAAGTCAGTTTTCTTGAAAAGTTGACATTTTTGGCTTCGCTGGACGATTGAAGTATTTTTCATTATTATAAACAATTTTATATTGTTTAGTAGCTTCCAACTGATTTTGATTTACAATTTCAAGTCTCTATCTATAATAGAATAATAGATGTGCATGAAAATCAAAATTTCAATTCCAGCGCAACCTCATATTTTTTCATAAAGCAACATCTTGAGACTTATCAAGATGTGCTTGTCAACCTCTGAGCATGAAATATATATGATTAAATCAAATGCTTATATGCCTAACAATAAAAGCTATAAACACATACACAGAGACACACACACACACACACACACACACACACACACACACACACACACACACACACAAAAATATAAGATATCTGTTAATATAACCTAAAATGCTTACATTTTAAGTTTTTTTCTTTGACTTTTTCTCTCTCACTGTTGTATTGAGTCTTGAGAAGGACTCACCAGTAAGAGCGTACGTCGCTTATACAGGTTGGGAGGTTGGGTTATGGGTTTATATGTTGTTGTTTTATTATTAAATAAAAAACGAATCGTAAGTTCGTATACGTTATAGGTTGATGGTGGCCCTGAAAAGGGCCGATTGGTATCGGGGGTAGCCCTGAAAAGGGCCGATTAGTATCGGGGATAGCCCTGAAAAGGGCCGATTAAACAGTGCAAAGCCTCGTCTTCCACAGGTCTCTGTCTTTTTTTAATTTCGCATAATAGTCCGGGAGTCAGGGAGTTCAAAAGCATCATATCAAAAAGTTCGTGCTATATTTTATTTTATTGTTGAAATATATTGATAGTCATTTACTGAAAATAGCCATAAAGTCTCTACTTCTTATTATTGCAAAATAAGTTGCAGAAATGCATTTTTTCTTAGTTTTTCTTGATTAACTTTATTGTTATTGCATTTCTGTAAAAATAGGTAGAGATAAAAGTTGATTAGAATTGAATTTTCTATAAGATACATGTATTTCTGAATCTAAACTTAATGTTCATCATTGCTAAATTGTTAAACAAAAAAATTTTTTTTGGAATTTTCATATTCCAATGGTTTTTACAAAAATTCATTTTTGTTCATCGGATTAGCACTCAAAGATGACTTTTAGTACAGACAATATGAAAATCGAAGCCCGATCTCGATACCTTAAAATGGCGTCGTATTGCAAAATTATTTACCCGAAAAGTTTAAATTGATGTCCAATTCGATCCAGGAATGATAATTGAAGCCGACTACGTTTAATTGACAGCTTATGACGTAATTAACAAGCGGTAAAAATAAATTTTCTTAATATTAATATTTAGCAACATTTTTAATAAAAAATTTTTTTTATTTTGGCCAATTTTTGAGTTAGAGAATTGCGGCAAAATGCATCTTAAAGTACATAAAAAACCATGAATTTTCATATAAATTTTGTCAATATCGGACCAATAAGACCCGAGATAAAAAAATTTTTTCAACCGACGCTTACGCCGAAACTACTTGATATTTTTAATTGAAATTTGATACAGTGGTTGTTGAAATAATGTTACAAAATATGACGTTTTACCCGATAGCTCTAGATGGTTTTGTTCGTCTAAAACGACCGACGAACAATGCGCGTTCAGTGCACGCGGCCGGGCGGCTACTTCGGCCAGGCGGCGCGGTGGGGAGAGGATTCGTACACCTTAGTTGCAGTTTGATTATCTCGGCAACCAAAGCGGCTAATGCAATAAATTTTGTTTTCATTTAATGTGTCCTTTTCTCAGATTTAACGTCATGCTAATTAGTATATCATAGGTGAAATGCAAACACTTCAAATTATCAATTTTTCTAAAAAAAAATCTTTTTTGGCTATATGCACAATCTACATTGCACTGCTATCATCATAAAATTATTTACATTCATCACAAGGTTAGGTAACGCAATACATGCATATAAAGTTTATGTATATAGCCAAAAAAGATTTTTTATATTAATTAGCATGACGTTAAAGCTGGGAAAAAATACGTTAAATGAAAACAAAATTTATTGCAATAGCAGCTTTGGTTGCCGAGATAATCAAACTGCAACTAAGGTATACGAATCCTCTCTGCCGCTGCGCCGCGCTTCCCCCACCACCTTCTAGCTTTGATTGAACAATTTTTCATCAAATTAGATTTGAAAATATAAATGTCTTTTTCAAAACTTGGGTACTCGGTCACAACAAGAACAGCTTTTTAGGAGCCAAATCTTTTCTACAATAGATAGAGAGCTGAAATTTTGTATAAATATTCAGCTTTCATTATTGTAAAAGATAAATTCTGTCTGGAGTAGTAAAATCTTAAAATTTGTAAGAATGATTAAAGTTTTGAATGTATTTAGATGAGTGTGTATACACTATCAAGTATGATTTTATCCCTCGGTAGTTTGTTAAAATTCTTTTGTTGTTCTTATCGATCTCTCCGAGGCAATGGTTTAGAAAGGGTTTAAAAAAATTAAAACTCTGTTCTTTTAAGAAACGACTTTTCGGCGATCATTGTCGCCCTCATCAGGAAACTGTCAAAAAATTTTTTATTACAAATTTTTTATTAAAATGAACAGAGTATTACATAGAAAAGGCGATATTTTTGAAACTTACATATTGGAGCACATTCAATTGTGTACATCTCGATAATCCTTTCCCCCGGCTAGTTAAGAGCGGGGGAAGAGAGAGACCGAGTGACACCGCTTTGTCAGCTACTGTCTCGGAAGTGAGGAAGTAGCTGGTAATCGTCGCTTATATAGTGCGAAAAGTGTTACGCGCGGTTTGTTTACATATGACGTCACGCATCACCTCATCCTTTCGATGTATACAGATTTGATTTTAAATCTTAAGCTGGTATATTAAATGTGTGTACACGTTATTGAGTTTCTGAGTATCCTCTTTCTTATTGATACCATTATCTTGCAAACGTATATGCATAATTTCCGAGATCAATCTTTTATTTAAATTGTTTTCTTTGTCTTTTATTTTAAATCCTTCAAAATTAAAAGTATGACTGTACTTTTTACTATGCTCGGAAATGACACTGTCCTTAGATTTTCTATGTTCTTCAATAGGTGAACACACATTTCTTTTTGTTTGTCCCACATATGTAGCCGTGCAATCATTACACCCAAGTTTATAAACAACATTTTTCTCTAGGTGTTTCTCTTTTTTAGCATGCCGTACATCAATGGTTTCTATGAGCGGGTGCGACATTCATTTAAGAAAAAGAACATTACGACCATTCCAAAAATACACAGTAATATGTGCAATATCATTGTGAAAGGAAAGAATAAAAAAGAGAAACACCTAGAGAAAAATGTTCTTTATAAACTTGGGTGTAATGATTGCACGGCTACATATGTGGGCCAAACAAAAAGAAATGTGTGTACACCTATTGAAGAACATAGAAAATCTAAGGATAGTGTCATTTCCGAGCATAGTAAAAAGTACAATCATACTTTTAATTTTGAAGGATTTAAAATAAAAGACAAAGAAAACAATTTAAATAAAGATTGATCTCGGAAATTATGCATATACCTTTGCAAGATAATGGTATCAATAAGAAAGAGGATACCCAGAAACTCAATAACGTGTACACATATTTAATATACCAGCTTAAGATTTAAAATCAAATCTGTATACATCGAAAGGATGAGGTGATGCGTGACGTCATATGTAAACAAACCGCGCGAAAGACTTTTCGCACTATATAAACGACGATTGCCGGCTACTTCCTCACTTCCAAGACAGTAGTTGACAAAGCGGTATAAATAATAGCTGTGTAACTCGGTCTCTCTCTTCCAACAAACAGCAAAACGAACAACAAAAGAATTCTTTCGTTGACTTATATCGATCTCTCCGACACAGTGGTTATGAAAGGGTTTAAGAAAACAAAATCCCTTTTTTACAAAACGACGTTTCGGCGATCATTGTCGCCCTCATCAGGAAACTGTCAATTTTATAAGATAACAATAAACATACAAACTTAAGAAGAACAGAGTAATACATACAAAAGCGATATTTTTGAAACTTACATATTGGAGCAGATATGATTTGTGTACATCTCGATAATCCTTTCCACCGACTAGTTAACAGCGGGGGAAGAGAGAGGCCGAGTGACACAGCTATTGTTTATGCGGCTTTGTCAGCTACTGTCTCGCAAGTGAGGAAGTAGCCGGCAGCCGTCGCTTATATACTGCGAAAAGTCTTCAACGCGGTTTGTTTACGTATGACGTCATATACCACCTCGTCTTTTCGATGTACACAGGATCGATTTTAATTCTTAAGCTGGTATATTAAATGTGTGTACACGATATTGAGTTTTTCGGTATCCTCTTTCTTATTGATACCATTATTTTGTAAATGTATATGCATCATTTCCGAGATTAATCTTTTATTTAAATTATTTTCTTTGTCCTTTATACTAAATTTTTCAAAATTAAATTTATGATTGTATTTTTTAATATGTTCAGAGATAACACTGTCCTTAGACTTCCTATATTCCTCAATACGTGTACACACATTTCTTTTTGTTTAGCTTACATATGTAGCCGTGCAATCATTACATTTAAGTTTATAAACAACATTTTTCTCTAGGTGTTTCTCTTTTTTATCCTTTCCGTTCACTATAATATTGCCCATATTACTGTGTATTGTATGTATTACTCTGTTCTTCTTAAGGGGTTGTGCCTAAGTTAAACCTGTAAAAAAGACATTAATAAGTAATAGGCTGAAAAAAATTATTTATTAATAGTATAAAAAAAATCTTTGTCCTACTTAAAATGTAGGTATTAAACATATTTTTAACTATTTTAAAAAAATTATATATCTATACTTACATTGTAAATAATTACATGTATGAATCACTAATTTTCAGCACTTTTTCCCTTTGCCGCAGGATATCTCAGCATCCAGATGATGAATTGACACCAGACAGAATGTAAAATCTTCTGAATATGTTTCTTCACTGCTTGAGCGGAAGACTTTTTTACAAAAAATAAATTTTAAATATTTAGTAACTCATAAGATGATTATATCAGTAATAATAGTGAATATTACATATACTCACATACGCAACATTGACTTTTACCTTGTATTATTCAATTCTGCTCCGTTCAAGCAGTGAAGATTTCGAGCGAAGAGCGTATTCAGAAGATTTTCCATCCTGTCTGGTGTCAATTCATCATGTGGATACTGAGATATCCTGCGGTAAAGGACCTAAAGTCATAAAAATGTCAAGACTGAGAAAAATGCATTTAAAGTTTATCGAAACACTTATGTATATTTAACTGGTAGTACTTACATGAACTACTTGGCATATTTTTCTTATATTTTGGCATAAGATACCTATATATTAAGGGGTTATGCCTGAGTTAAACCTGAAAAAAATAAATCATTAGTTAATAGGCAAAAAAAATTATACATAAGTAGTATCATAAAAAATCTTTTTCGTAGTTCAAGTATACATATTCATTGTAATTTTGCATATTTTTAAAGCATGATATATCTATACTTACTGCTTAAACAATCCCATGTGTGAAGCATTAAATTTTAGTACTTTTTCTCCTTTGCCGCATGATTTCTCATCAGCCGGGTGATGAATCCAAACCAAACTGGATGGAATTTCTTCTAAATGTCTTTCTCCTCAGCTTGAACGGAAGGGATTACTGAAAAATAAAAATTTTAAATATTGAGAAACACCTAAGGTCATAATATTCATAATTATAGTGAATTATGCATATGTTCATATGCGTAACATTCTTTAAACTTACCTTAGCCAATTTCCCTCCGTTCAAGCAATGACGAAGGATTCCCTGAAGCTCTCCAAAAAATTTCAGCTTGATTGGGCTGATGGTTCCTGAGAAATCCTGCGGCAAGTGATCTAAAATCATAAAAATTCAAAACTTGAGAAAAATGTATTTAAAGTTTAAACAAGACACTTATGTATACTTATCGAGTAGTACTTACATGAACTGCTTGGCATATTTTTCTTATATTTTGGCATAAAATACCTAAATATTATGGAATTTATGGAGACCCGGGTGCTGTTCGTGTTGATATACCAGTATCAAAAGCTGAAATTGAAATTTAGGTTTTTGATACGCATTCACACTCAGCATATTTTATATGAATATAATTTTTGTCATTGCTTACCGATTACTTGACAGGATTGTTAACAATTACAGTAGACTTTGAGCTGCTTTGAGGCCATCTAATACACATGCATCTTGTCGTGCACATGATATTTATAGCCCGTACACCTAAAAATAAAGAATACACTCACAAAGAACAAAGTCTTCACAAATAATATGTCGTTTATAGTCCAAATACTTATCTAAATTTGAAGACTAGTAGACTCAGAAGTTATCACAACAGCACAACATCCAGCTTGTACTAGACTACAGACAGCAGACGAAACAGCTGTCTGAATGCAAACTCGACAAGGTCGGTAAAACAGTGAGTTCCTTTTCCATATGCTGTAGGTGCCACGTTTTTAGACAGTAATTTCAACTTAAATTTGTACGTATGTTTTTAACCCTTTATAAGTTTGATTAAAATATTACAAGACTAAATTTAAATTTTAAATTTATGGTATTATAAATATTCAAAATAAAAAAATATATGATTTTATAAAAATTAGGTATTTACACTATGCTAATATGTAATGATCCAGTAAATAATTTGTTTTTTTTTTTTAATAAAATTGTGTTTTTAAAAGGAGTTTGTAAACACATTTAATGTTACATTTCCTATAAAATCGCAATTGTTTTGAATAATCAAAAGCGCTATAAGACAAAATATAAATAATACGCAATTTTGAAAAATTGTATTTTTTTAGTATTTTGCCTATAACTTTGTAACGTAATTTTTTCGGTCAAAAAGGATTTCAGCAGCTTAGTCTAGTATAGTAAATTTTCCTTCAAAAAATCAAATAAAAAAAATTTTGTTTTTTTTGAATTTTAACTCAGAATTTTAGCCCCTTATTGTCAGCCCACCCAGACTCTCTCGCGCACAGCCAGTCCCCGTCCGCCGCGCCTGCCGCTCTGCAACCCGCTGGCGCGCGCTCAGTAGGTCCGAGCGCCGACGGCGCGCGCGCTCAGTAGGATCGAGCGCCGGCGGCGCGCGCTCAGTAGGGTCGAGCGCCGGCAGTACCGCGCGCGGCCGCCAGGCGGCGGAGACGGGATTTTTGGCTTTCCATACGAAAGTTGGGACTCCCGCTCTATAAGTACGCCGGCCGAACCGAGACCTAGCACTTACTTCCCACCCTCCTACCGGGTGAGCTGGTCCATATCAGCGACGTAGCGGGTGTTCGCACTGTGCCACAATCGTCCCTGATATTTTTGGTGGATAATATACGCTCACTCTTAAATAAATAATTGTTTATTTATTTAATTATCCCTCTCTCCACCCAACTGCCCATGCCGTCCGTCTCTATTGGAGAACTGGAGGCCGAGCTCGAGCTTAGCCAGCTTTATCTGGCAAGAGCGAACCGGGAGATCATCCTCCTGCGGCACCAGCTTCGAGCAGCGACAGCGGCAGCAGACCAAGCAGCAGCGACTGCAGCTCCACCACCCCCGCCAGAGAGGACTCTGGTCAGCAGCGCCGTGCAGGCGACGCCGCACTACGAGGACTTCGGGGCGCAGGCAACTCCGGCGAGCATCCGAGCCGCCTTCAGGACGCCACGGCCGTCCGCCGCCTTCCGCCCACCGGTGGAGATCCCGCCGCTGGACGACACGCTGTCGGCTGAGTGAGGCGGCCACGAAGAGGGCCTCGAGCTTGAGGCGCAGCCACCTCCAGCAGCCGGCCTGCCGCAGCGACCTCTCTCCGCCACCTACCGCTTCCTGGAGCCGAGCAAGCCGCCCACGGTGCTCAACTCCGTGATCCGGAAGATTGCGGCGAAGCAGCCCACGCCGAAGAGAGTCGGCTTCTTGCCGTCTCCAACGGTACGCAAGAGGACGGCCCCTCTTCCCCTGGGGCGCTCAGTCCCCCGGGTCATCAGTGTGGAGTCGGTAGACATGCCGCTCCTGCGCTGATCCCTTCGTCTCCTCGCGGAGGCAAGGAAGCGTGCCTTCGGGCTACGGGCGGGGCGCTTTCTTAAGCGCCTGAAGCCAATTTTTGTGTGAGTCGGTCCCCTGGACTGGCTCCACAACCCAATTCAAACATAACCCCGGGAGTTCACTCCCCCTTCCCCCCTTTGCGACCGGGTGGTGTAGCCAACACTGAGTTGGGCGGGCTCTCTCTCGTCCAGACTCCCTCTAGAGTCGACGTGTGGAGGCTGAGCTGTGTCCGCTCCACACGCAACGAAGAAGCTAAACAGTCGGACGTGACTGCATCGTGGGACTTCGAGAGTCGACGAAGTCACCGCCGCATACGAGCAGCCCAACCGCATCCCCGTTCTCTCCGTCACCGAGCCACGGTGTAAGCGTGACATCACTCCGTTCGCCTGCCGCCCTTTCCAGGGGCGCCAGCGTTAGCCCCGGGAGCACCTCGCTTACATCACCCTTAAGGGGTTATGCCTCAGTTAAAGTCGTCAAAAAATCGATTTTTTTTTATTGACTTTTTTCATAGAAAATTGTCTGTAGAATACGATGCTCAAGTCCCTTTTCCCCAAAAAAAATTGGGTAGAAAGCTACAGACCAAAAACTGAAGGCGTGAATAGCTTATTTTTAAAAAATCGTAATTTTCGCGTTTTTATTTGTCAGTGCTGTGTTACTGAACATGATTATTTTTCGAGCTTTTAATGCTTCTCATGCATAATATTTGTATGTAAAATACAATAAAAATATCTATTATGCAATTAAAATCCGTTAAAAGATATTAATAAAATGCGCAAAATTATGCAATATTAAAAATTTGCAAATTGCTTATTTCCACATTTTCCTCTTTTTTGTTTATTTAAATTAATAATTTATTTTTAAAAAAGCATTTGATTATTTATTATGCTTTATAAAAAATTAATTAGACGCAAATATTCGTCAATGAATAAAATTATGCAAAAAACGAATTTTGAATTTGGCGCTTACCGACGGGGCCGCGCGATATTCTTTCGAAAAGGCTATTCATCTAGTAACCTGTTTTACCGTATGATTGAGAATTCAAGAGCGCAAAAACACTTGCTTTGAATTTTCATATCAACTTTTATTCTGCATTGCTCAATATTATTAAATAATTTATTTTATAATATTGATAGCATTTGTGGTTAAAAAGTAGAGTAAGTGTGATCAAGATGAGTCCAGACTCAAGATATAGAGTTTCAGGATCATCTGACAGAAAAAGAAGATTTGGAAGAAGAAAGAGAAGACCCAAGATTTTTCATCAAAAACAGCAATGGGAAGTTTCGACAACAGCACCAGCACCAGCATCAGCATCAACATCTATACAACAAGAACGAGCAACACCAATCACTTCAGCATCACCTACGCCTGATACAGTTCCTTCAACGTCCAGGGAATGGAGTTCAAGATCTGCTGCGCAAGCTTTACCAGGTACCTCAACATCAGTACCGCCAGAAATTCCTGTGTCTAGGTCTAGACAAAAATTAAAATCAATTTATGTAGAACCGAGTGAAATTCAGAATAGAATCTTTGACATTTCTTTGCTTCTGCCAGGATTACAGGAGTTTCTGGCTTGTAAAGCTTGTGGCGGATGCATCAAATTTGATGAAGTTGATGTACGAGGTCTTGGTAGCAAGCTATCCATCACCTGTACATCATGTAACGCAGTTGCTTTCATCGACTCCAGCAGAAAAGTTGGAAAACAAAGTAACGCTTATGAAGTGAACAAGCGTCCAGTTATAGCCATGAGAATTCTTGGTCATGGGCACACTGGTTTGAGCACTTTATGTGGAGTAATGGATTTTTCTACACCAATCTCTCACAGTAATTTTGACAAAATTAATCAAGACTTGAAAGATGCAAGCTTGATTACAGCTAAAGAGTCGATGAAAGCAGCTATGCAGGAAGATTGCAGTACGGAAAATCAAGAAGATGATCACCAAACTGTATCAGGCGATGGTAGTTGGAGGAAACGAGGACATTCATCTCTTCAAGGCGTTTCAACACTAATACGCCATGCCAATGGAAAGGTGATTGATGTTGCTCCGAAGCAATCCTTTTGCCTAGCCTGCGAGAAACGACCAGAAGAGGATACAGCACAGTACAAGGAATGGTATGAAGCCCACCGAGAAAAGTGTTCTGCCAATCACGAAGGAAGCTCTGGCAAGATGGAAGTGGATGGCATCGTCGAAATGTTCCAGCGATCCGAGTCCATCCATGGTGTAAGGTATGCAAATTACATTGGAGACGGAGATTCAAGAGTCTTCAAAGCACTTTCCGATGCTAAACCCTATCAAGATTTCACCATTACGAAGAAGGAGTGTGTAGGACACGTTCAGAAGAGGATGGGTTCGAGGCTCAGGAACCTGAAGAAAAGCTTGGCTGGCACAAAACTAACAAATGGCTTGGCCATTGGTGGAAGAAACCGTCTAACTGCTCAAAGGATTGAGCAGTTGACGAAGTACTATGGCAATGCCATCCGTGGCCATAGTAATTCTGTTGATGAAATGAGAAATGCCATATGGGCAACATTTCATCACAAAAAATCTACAGATGAAGATCCATCTCACCACCTTTGCCTGCAGGGATCAAGATCTTGGTGCAAGTGGCAGAAACAACCAAGGCGAACAACAACTTGAAGAACTTCCACCATGGAGATAGTATTCCTGATGCCATCATGAACGCAATTGAACCGATTTACGAGGACTTGACGAAGCCAGACTTGCTTGAGAGATGCATTGGAGGCTTCACGCAAAACAGTAATGAAAGTTTCAATCATTCTGTTTGGAAGCTTATCCCCAAGCATAGTTTCAATGGTCTGACAGTCCTCGAAATTGGTGCCTACATCGCAGTCACTTGCTTCAATGAAGGCAAAGCAGGACTGCTTGAAGTCATGAGGAAGTTCAGTGTGTATCCAGGATCCTCTGCAGTCAACTGGGCCAAGCTTCAGGATCAGGAGCGGCTTCTCTTGTCCAGCAGAAGAGAACTACACTCAACACTTGAAGCACGACGAGCCAAAAGAAAGAGAAGTCATCAGAATGATAACTTCTACAGAGCTGGTGCTTATTAAACACAAATACACACATTACACACATAACTAAATACTTATACACCATACACAACCTCACTTGTAAACAAACAACATAATTTACAACACAAACACTAAAAAACACTGAAACACATTCACAATTTTTTTCTGTTTTTTTCACTTTTGTTTTCCTTTTTTTTAAATTTTTTTCATTAAACACTTTTCACACACACATCACACATGTCACAGCATCAGCTCTGTAGAAAACAGTCTAGCTGAAAAGTAGGTCAGAGAGCAAGCTAAACCGCTGATTGGAGCTGTCTGCTTGCTCTGCCTCCTTAGCTCACCTGATGGACTGTTTTCTCTAACCTCTCAACTACATGAACTTGATATGATGATGATAGTTCTACTCTTCTGTTCATCACATGTAAGTATAGAAACTTATTTATTTACAATAAAAGCATTTTTATAGCTTAATTATAAAAAATGTTTCAAATTTAGAAAAATTACTTTTTTTAATGATTTTTCATTTTGTTTCATTTCAGAGGACTGGACACGAATAAAATTTTTGGATTATCCTCAAACTTGACAAAGATGACCAGGATACGTATATCTTTGACTTAAATAATGTCCAGGTGTGAAGAAAAATTGTAAGTATATTTTATATCATTAAATGTCAAGTTAAACTTTAAATGCTTTTTTCTCAAGTTTTGAATTTTTCTCATCTTAGGTCAGTTTCCGCATGATTTCTCAAGAACCAATGGACCAATCAACCTGAAATTTTTTGGAGAACTCCAGGAGGCCTTTCTTCACTGCTTGAACGGAACAGAATTTGCAAAGATAAGTCAAAAGTGAATGTTATGTATCTAAACATACGTAACATTCACTATAATTACATATATTATAACTTATACGTTGCTAAAATTAAAAATTTTTATTTTTCAGTCATTTCCTACGTTCAAGCTGAGGAGAAGGTAATTTAGAAGATTTTCCATCCAGTTTGGAAATAATTCATCAACCAGAACTTGAAAATTCATGCGGTAAAGGAAACAATATGCAGAAATTTAGTACTGCATACATGGAACTATTTACATAGTAAGTATGCATAAATAATTTTTTAAAAATATTGAAATTTACTATTAATATGTATATTTTCATTAGGAAACAAAATTTTTTTTATATTCATTATAAATAATTTTTAATTACCTATTAATTGATAAATTGTTTTTTTCAGGTTTAACTCAGGCATAACCCCTTAAGCCATGTATGAAAACTCGGGTGCTGTACATATAGATATACTAGTATCGAAAGCTGAAATTGAAATGTAAGTTTTTAATACGCATTCACAGTGAGCATGTTTTAGATGAATATAAATTTTGTCATTGCTTACCCATTACTTTATAGCACCATTAGTAATTACTGTAAACTTTGAGACCATCTAACACACAGGCATCTTCTCGTGCACATGATATTTATAGCCCATATACCTGAAACAATGAATACACTCACAAAGAACAGATTCTTCACACATAATATGTTGTTTATAGTACAAAACACTTATCTAAAGTTGAACACTAGTGAGACTCAGAAGTTATCACAACAGCACAACATCCAGCTTGCACTAAACTACATACAGCAGACGAAGCAGCTGATGTCTAAATGCAAACTCGACTAGGTCGGTAAAACAGTGATTTCCTGTTCCATATGCTGTAAGGTGCCATGCTTTTAGGCGGTAATTTAAATTTGCATGTATGTTTTTTACCCCTTTATAAGTTTGATTAAAGATTACAAGACTAAATTTAAATTCTAAATTTATTTTATTTTGAACATTCAAAATAAAAAAATCTACGATTTCATAAAAATTAGCTATTACAGTACATACTGATTTCGTAAATAATTTGTGCTTTTTTAAAATAAAATTGCATTTTCAAAAGAAATTTGTGAACATATTGAATGTTACATTTTCTATAAAAACGCAATTTTTTTGAATAATCAAAAGCGCTATAAAATAAAATATGAATAATACGCAATTTTGAAAAATTGTATTTTTTTGGTATTTTGCCTATAACTTTGTAACGGAATTCTTTCGGGCGAAAAGGACTAAGGCAGCTCATTCTGCAGTAAATTTGCCTTAAAAAAATTAAATAAAAAAATTTTTGATTTTTTTAAATTTTAACTCAGGCATAACCCCTTAAGTTTGTATGTTTATTGTTATCTAATAAAATTGACAGTTTCCTGATGAGGGCGACAATGATCGCCGAAACGTCGTTTTGTAAGAAAGGGATTTTGTTTTCTTAAACCCTTTCATAACCACTGCTTCGGAGAGATCGATATAAGTCAACGAAAGAATATTAAAGTTTTGAAATTACGAATTTGAAATTTGTTCGATTAAATGTTTTTTAGTTATTATTAGTAATTATTATTAAATGTTATATTATTGTTTAATTATTTATGTTATTATTATTGCAATGTTGATTTATGTTATGCTATTTATTATTTAATAATGTGGTTCTTAAATTTAATTTAATTGTAATTATGCATTACATTAAGTATTGAAAACTTTTTGTTTGTTATAGTAGTTAGGTTTAAATTTAATTATGTATAGTTGGTTACTACTTAATAGTTGAATTAGCGTTAGGCCTCAATGCACAATGTGTATAATTTTCGCGTTCTTAAAGACGATCGATTTTGTGCTGTGCGTTTGCGTCAGTGTAGAAGCACCTTGTTATCGACGCTCAAGTTCAAGTATCGATCGATAGTATCGAGCGCGGCGCTGGCTGCAGTTTGTATAACTATATGGTGCAGTCCTATGTTTCCGTGCTTAACCTCGCGCGCGTTGCGGTCGCGACGGCACAAGTTTTCCAACGCTGGAAAATTGTGAAAAATGCTTAGAAGTGCGCGAAACCCGTACTCGGTAGATTCGCGAGAAAGTGTTTTATTCAATGGTGTAGATTGTTTTTCACAAGTATGACTTGCGGAAAAATAATCTGAATTTGAAGATTTGCAGTAAGGATGCCAGAGTGATCAGCTGAGTACCCTTTGTTATTATTTGGTTTTTCAAAGCAATTACTTTAGAACACGTTACTTTGTGTTTAATTATTGTTTAAATTTTTGTTTCAGGTTTATGGCGTTTGCAGAGATAATTTGTGTGAGACGATGGTTTATGTTAACAGGCGAAATGACTGTGATCAATGAACCAGACGTCAATTCTTTAATAGAAAAAAATTTTTCAACTATTTCGTGTTTGAAGTGATTTTTATGTGTTTATGTGTTTAATAATTTTGGTGCTGTGGATGCCGACTTTTAAAGTTTTATTTGTTTAGCTTAGATTGAAATTTTTGATTCGGTGCGTGTATTCCTTTTTTGAGAGAAGACTACAAGAATTTGTAGTGAAAATGATCAATTATGTTTTTTTTTAAATGCGAGTGTTTTAATTGAGTTTACAAGTGATTATTTTGTTTTACTTTGTGTGTTACTGTTTTGAAATTTTAATTTATCAGTGAAGATTACGTGATTGAAGAATCCCAGTGATTTAACGACACCGAACTAGATTTCGCAATGCGCTTCAAGTGCATGATGAGAGAACCGCGCGTGTAGCTGTTCGGATGATATCAAATGTCAGTACTCTCGATGCTCGTCCCGATTCGAAAGATACGGCGGCGGAGGTGAAAGCTCTGACCGGAGAGAGAGAGAGAGAGAGAGAGAGAGGGAGATGTTCCAGTGCCGAGTGTTACATATTAGAAATTTCAATTATATGTACGATATCAAAATTGTTAGGTTGGAGCATGTCATCTCTATTCTCTTCATGTATCTGCGGTTCATTTAGCGATTCTTGAGATAGGTCAGCATTTCGTGTTTCTCGCCTTTTTTTCTGCCATCTACGAAGCGTTGAGGTCAGAACTCGTCCGACCTATAAACAATTTTATTTAATTTTACAGCTATACAGCAATCTTAAAAAAATATATTAAAATAAGAGAACGTTATAATTAAAAATTATTACGAACGACGAATTCAAAGTGAATTTGAAGTGTAATAGTAGTATAGTTCTAAATGATTTTTCAAATAAATTTTCGCTAATAAATAATGCATAATTTATATAAAGTTATGTTTTTTGTATTTTTTCAAATTGAGTACTTACATTATCAGAAAGATAATTCTTGTAGAATCTTTGTTTCATCGCTCAGATTAAAGGTTATTCATTGATAATATTTTCAAACAAATGTTTCGTCCTTCCACTATAACCTCGCCTTATACCTCGCCTTGCCTGCCATGTAATTATTACTCTGAAACGATCAACGATGTGAAGTTTGATAGCAGCTTAATTCACATTAGTATCTTCAAGTCATTTATTTATATCATTTGTCTTGCATGAAACGAATTCAGCTCAGAAAGTCAGTCATAAAAAAAATCCAACAGAAATCGCGTGAGGAAGTTTGACTTTACGAGTTTGGAGTCTACAAGTTCTTTTTGTGTAAAATGCAGTTTCTCGTTGAGTGCGAAATTAAAGCATTGTGCATAATCTATCGAAGATCGATAATTGTGCAAGATGTCACCGCCCCGTCGTTATTAATCGGAGAAACGATTAAGTTCTTGTGGCCGGAAGATTCCAGGAAGGCGAAGGAGTATTCTGGTGTAATCATCGCTAAAGAAAGTAAGCACGTAATTACAAATAGTTTAGTTTTAAAATACGTAAATGTAATGAACTGAGACATAGGGTTAAGTCAATTTGGTTTTTTGGCATAAGCGATGAAAACGTTTTGATGGATATGATGAACACGATTTTGAAGTTAAGGCAGCCATCGAAGAAAAGTGGAATCAGAAAAACACACGAAAATGATAAATCAGCGAAATCGAAAAGCGCAGATGAGAGGAGCGTTAAAAAGAAGAACGAGACGGTAAAAATATTTCTTTACAATCAATCATATTTGGTTTTAATCTTATTTATATATCTTCATAATTAAAAACGTCATTATACATATTTTTATAGGCAAAACAGAAACGGAAACCTGTCAGAATTATGGAAAAAGAAATTTTGAAAGGGTTGAAAGAAAATCATGCTGTTAAAGAGATGGAAGAAAATCATGCAGAAACTTATTGGGTAATTGATATCATCGATAATTTTAAAAAGGAAATTGCTGCGAACATAAGTTTTGTTCGAGAGAAAATTGTCACCGTATGTATAAAATAATTGTTTCTAGTTTCTCGACTTTTTTTAAATTATTCTGATAAATATTCGTATATTTACGTCGCGCCTTTTATTCATGTTTAAAAACAGAAATTAGACTTGAAGTTTAAAAATAGAAATTAGACTCTGAAGTCAGCTAGTGTGTCGTCAGCAAGCGGATCAAGCATTGCAACGTCAAACCATACGATTAGACAGCCAGCTAATGCAACGAATTGTAATACGTGCGATGAACTTCATTTAGTCAGTGATGACGACGCCATGAAAAGTAGAAAAAGAACTGGGTCAATTGGTATGCCAACGATGGATACAGAATCGGATTATGTATATATTTTCTGTTATTTATTGCATTTGAGTTTTAATTGTGAAATTGCATATGTTTTCTTGTATTGCTTACACAATTTATTGTTTCAATTTCAGCAGTTGATGCGACAAAATCAAATGCCCTACCTGCAAATGATAATATTTTATCGACAAAAAATAACTGCAGATCCATTGGTATGTCAGATGATGACATTTTTAGTGTATGTCACTATTCAAAATAAGCTGTTTCTTATAATTTGCTTTTTTAATTCATTGCAGTAATAGGTCGCTTATTTACATGTTATGAAATGAAAAAATGGATGAATTTGATGATTTACCAAATTTCAATGTTAATCAATATTGTGACAATGACAAAATAAGTTAACGAAATTATTTTTATGATTTATTAATCTAATTATTTTACGGAATACCATTAAATTTTCATAGAAAAGCCAAGAGATGGATGAAGATGAGCCAGCTATGCAGCATGTATGTATTTAAAATAACAAGGAAATAAAAAATGTATTTAAATGAGTGTGTATTAGGGTGACACAAAAATGCACGTGAGTGCCGAATCCCGTTCCCCATAAGCCTAACCGATAGTCTAGAAGCCGACGAGGCCGACCGAGTTTTTATTTTTTCGATTGAACAATTTTTCGTGCTGTCGCGAGCCTTGCAAAGTTGACTAAATTTTTGTGATCTAGTGTAGTAAAGTGACTGAAAAAATTAATGAGGGGATAAACAGAACAATACACAGTATTAGTACGATTTATGGTAGGGTATGCGGGGCTCTCTAGGTACCTCCGACATCTGGCTCGACCGAGGGTTCTCTTTCCTTTCCTTCCAAATTTCGTCACTGCGTAGTACGGGTGCTCAACTTA
The DNA here is from genome assembly GCA_018906965.1 of Philotrypesis tridentata. Lineage (NCBI taxonomy): Eukaryota > Metazoa > Arthropoda > Insecta > Hymenoptera > Pteromalidae > Philotrypesis > Philotrypesis tridentata. The sequence continues at coordinate 102,034 of JACCIB010000557.1, forward strand.
GTCTTTTCGGGAAGAGAGAAATCAAGCAGAGGAAGAGGGAGAGTCGCAGCGCCGCTAGTTGTGTTCCACTGAGTAAGAGAACATTCGTAACCAGCATCTGCAATACTGTACGAGTATACCTGGAGTATACATACAGCCAAGATCCACGGCCGTCGAACATGTGTCGCGTCTCTGCGCTTCAGGCAGCAAGGGTCACTAGAAGTATCATGTCAGCTTATCCTCAAAAAAAATTTACTACTTTCACCTATATTTTTAAACTGAAGCCGTTACTTTCATTTGATTGTACTCGCCATTCTAAATACTTTTTCTGAAAAATTTTTTCGGAAATCACTTTTACATGAATGTGACGTTACTGTGTTTAAATTTGAAGGCTCTAGCAGCAACGGAACGGACCTTAAAAAGCCTCCAAACATCAAGCATTTTAGAGCAAATCGGCACCTGTTCACTTTCTTAATTATTATTATTTTTGGACCAAACTTTTTCCAATCTATTGGTATCTATGCTGTAAGAAGATTACTGAAGGCAAATGTGAAATAGCTTTAATAGTTTGTAAGTTATGTTCAAAAACGTAAGAACACCTGCTTACCTTACGCTAGTCCCTATTAAAAACTTTAAGTGCTGGCGACAGCACGAAAAATTGTTCAATCGAAAAAATTAAAACGTGGTCGGCCTCGTCGGCTTCTAGACTATCAGTTAGGCTTATGGGAAACGGGATTCGGCACTCACGTGCATTTCTGTGTCACCCTAGTGTGTATACACTATCTAATATGATTTTATCCCTCGGTAGTTAGTTAATATTCTTTTGTTGACTTATATCGATCTCTCCGAGGCAGTGGTTACGAAAGGGTTTATGAAAACAAAACACAGCTATTATTTATGCGGCTTTGTCAGCTACTGTCTCGGAAGGATCGGATTATCGAGGGGGAAAGGATTATCGAGATGTACACAAATCATATCTACTCCAATATTTTCCTGACGAGGGCGACAATGATCGCCGAAACGTCGTTTTTTGAAAAGAAAGGGATTTTGTTTTCTTAAACCCTTTCGTAACCACTGCCTCGGAGAGATCGATATAAGTCAACAAAAGAATATTAACAAGTAAATATTTTTTTTATTTTGAACTCGTTGTATTGTTTTGTAGAGATCACTTTTATCTTCATCATCGGAGGAGGATGAAAAAATCAGCGTCAAATTTGAACCTGAAGATGATCAAATATTCTACAAATATAGTTATTTAATAAAAATTTATCTGTACTACATACTGTTACGTCTGAATAGTGACGCTCACAACTATATATTTATTATTCGGAAGTGTGATGGTTTAGAATCAAGGAAGTGTATGCTCGGTTGTTCAGTATATAGAATAAATTTATTGCATATTAGAAGTTCACGAATAACTCTCCCAGTTGGCTACCGTTTTCACGGTCGTGGCCTACCGGATAGGTGAGTGGGATTTCGAGGTTACCTTTTCGTTTATCACTCGGTGTTAGAAAAACGTGAGTGTGAATAAACGCGGTGCGAACAGAAAAAGAACGGTACCTTGAGTGTGTGTGTGTGTGTATGTGTGTGTGAAGATGTAAGCAGATGATCGTGCGTGCAGCTCGATGAGGCGTCGAGTAGTTCCCTCGATGCTCCAGTAATATTCCCGGAAATAGACGGCTTGGCCTACTGTCGTGCTATTGCAAGGTGCAGCGTCTTGCTTCGGGGTCGACGGTCTCCCTCGACTTCCTCTTTCTTCCGGATTGTCGGATGATGTGGAATTAACGGTGAACGTCTCGTAGGTGGATGTTCCCCGTATGTGGCAATAGCTTGGATAGAGTGAGTGAGTCACGGACAGAGCTTTGCCCTTGCTCTTCAAAACTTGATGATTGACTCAGCTACGGCTCTCTCTCTCCAGCTCCATTTAAGCTCTGGCCTCTTTCCATTGTCGCGCAGAATCTGCACGTGCGGGTTTTTCCGATCTGAATGCATGGCTTTCCTATAGTGGTGATTCTTTTCGGTACAGCGTTATTCACGTATCACTCGCAATCTTCGTGGACATCAGAAGATTCGCTGTCAATTTTTGATTGACCCTGCCTTATTTGTCTTTATAATTATCCAGAAAACAGTTGTCGTACAGATCGGGGGTCACATTTGATCTGCTTAGACCGAGACATTATATAAAATTTTAATTATATATAATGTATTTAGATGAGCGTATATACACTATCTATGATTTTATCCCTCGGTAGTATACGAAATCAATTATTGCAATATAAGTACACAATTTTTTTATAACTGCAACAATAGCATACAGAATTTATTTAAAATTTCTAGTAATTAGTAATTTTTAGTGTTAGTACTACATTTTTTTCTATTTAAATTTTCCAAAATTATAGTATAAAAAAATCAAATATAGCAATAACAGTATAAAATTATTTTTTTAAATTTATAACTTATAAAATTTTAATTTTCAATTTTTTATTTTATAATTTATAAAATTATTTTATAACTGCAACCGTATCATATAAAATTTATTTAAAATTTCAAAGAACATTTTTTACATTATGGTTTTCTTTTTTGTTGTTTAGAGCCCAATATTGTTCAAACAGAATGGTGCACCCACACATAGTTCGCGAATTGTGACGGTATATTTGCGTACACAATTTCCCAATGGATGGATTAAGTTACGCGCTGGACATAATTGTCCAGCACGATCACCAAACCTTAGTCTATTAGATTACTTTTACTGGGGACACTTAAAAAATACCGTATATTTACGAGACGACATTCCGGATTTGTTTCAATTACAACAACGAATATTGGCAGCTCATTACAGTATTAAGCCAGAGCAAATCCGAGCCGCCACCCGAAGCTTTTATGGTCGTCTCGGATATTGCTTATTGGCAGAAGGACTGCATTTTGAAAATCAATTATAAATATATTCATTAATAAATATAATAATTACTTTTAACTATGCAAAATTTAATTTATCCTAACAATTCCTAATAGTTAAACTTTCACCGGAATGAGGTGAAAATTTAACTTCCCGCACTCCATTTTTAAATCCAAATCCTCGCTCTTAATTATTTATAAGACATGCTGGAAGAACACAATTGTCAAGATTAATAAATATATCCATTTAATAATGGATCAATCAATATATGAATTGTAACAACTTTTATCCAGTGTAATCAAATTTTATGTTTACAAAGTGTTTCTGACGTAACATTTATTATGGTTACGTATTCATAAATTATTTATCAGAAATGCCGGAAGAACTAGATTGACAAGAATAGATGGAATATCTATCAAGTTTAGTCCATCAAAAAGAAGGTTCCTGTGACGAAGTGAAATTAGTGAAGGATTTTCAGTCAAGATAATACTTTCTATCGACCTCACTGTTAATATTTATCTGCACTTACGTATGAAAAATGTACCTGTCATATCTTCAGTTGTAAATTGATTATCAATGAATGATGAAAACGCGAAAATACAGATTGAGTCGAACAGTCTATTGAAGTGCAAGTAAAAATCTATGAATTGCAATGAAAAACTGAAGAATATGAAGTGATAATTTTGTTTATGGTGGTATGATTTGGTAAAAGTGAAAATGCTCCGATTTTTTGATTCAAGTTTTAAAAATATTAGGGATTCTTACGCACAAACATGAGATAAGTTAAAAATGATCTTTATTTAAACATTGTTGATTTGAAAATTGAGTGTAAAATATTCAGGAAAAATTTTGTTTATGGAGGGCAATTACATGGGTAACCCTCATTCGACCGCTCTAGCAAGAGTCTGTCTACCGTTGCAATAAAAGGCTAAGACCCCTCTCCGGCACTAATACACGTGTGGCACGCCATTAGAAAAAAGTTTACATTCAAAATGTTCAAGTCAACAATTTTTACATAAAGATCGTTTTTAGCGTACCCAAATGTATGCGCAAGGCTCCTTAATACTTACAAAACTTGAATCGCAAAAATCGGAGCATTTTCACTTTCATCAATTCACAATCCTGCAAGTGGCAATTATCAAACTAGTCTCGTTATCTCAAGAAATTACCATTCGATTTTTGTCATTCAAGTTCTATTGAATTCAGCTTTTTCTGTAGAATTAAGTGCATATTCAAAAAATATTAATTTTGCAAATATTAAATTTTTTGAATGCAGCGTTTTTTAATACGAAACACATGGGTTGCACATGCTCAGCCGCCGGGCTCGCCCTTCACCGTCATAAATTTTTTCTCCATAGTTTTTGATGCTGTTTGTGCGTGTATCTGTATACGCACGCATAGACATACACACACACACACAGACATACACACACACACACACACACACACACACATATATATATATATATATATATATGGGTGGTTCTCTGACAAATCGAGCGGTCGATTTTTTGACCCTATCGAAAAAAATTTTTAAAATGTTCCTAAGAGACACATGAGTATCCCTGAATTTTTTCAGATTTTTTGCATCAAGTATCTTCGAGTTACAGAGGGTCAAAGTTGATGAAATCACGTTTTTTTGCTTTTTCTGGCTACTTTCATTAATTTGTAGATCCTCAGGGAAGCATTTTTCACTATAGAGATATATAACATTTTTTTCTGCAAATTTTCTAAACTATTCAAAAAAAATATTTTTGATGTCGTATATATATGTTTTAAGAAAGTTATAAGTCAATTAAGTCTTAAAATCAAATTTTAGGAAAGTTCGATCATCCGGATCATAACCAAAAAATTCATGAAGGTTAGTGAAATGCTTCGATATAGCAATAAAACTAAATTTTTGTCATATATGAATGGATATAATGATTTTTTACAGAGAAACCAAGGCCTCTGACATTCTGGGTCTTTCGCAGACTTTTTTGAATTGAAATAAGGTATCTTCATGAATTTGACAAAAATTTAGTTTTATTGCTATATCGAAGCATTTCACTAACCTTCATGAATTTTTTGGTTATGATCCGGATGATCGAACTTTCCTAAAATTTGATTTTAAGACTTAAATGACTTATAACTTTCTTAAAACATATATATACAACATCAAAAATATTTTTTTTGAATAGTTTAGAAAATTTGCAGAAAAAAATGTTATATATCTCTATAGTGAAAAATGCTTCCCTGAGGATCTACAAATTAATGAAAGTAGCCAGAAAAAGCAAAAAAACATGATTTCATCAACTTTGACCCTCTGTAACTCGAAGATACTTGATGCAAAAAATCTGAAAAAATTCAGGGATACTCATGTGTCTCTTAGGAACATTTTAAAAATTTTTTTCGATAGGGTCAAAAAATCGACCGCTCGATTTGTCAGAGAACCACCCATATATATATTTATCAAGAACTACGAGGAAACGGGACATAAGAAAACCCGTGTATGCGAGAGAGAAGCATACAAAAACGCATAAGTACGACAGAGACAGACTTTCCCTCCCTCAATTTTCTCTCGTTCCCAACTCTCTGTCCGACTCTTTTTTTTGCACAGACTGTCGATGGGCCTGACCATTTCGTTTTCGTCGACCGAATCTGGATGGTTAGCTGTCGGATAGAGTAGGGGACGAGAGAAATATAAGGGAGGGAAAGTCTGTCTCTGTCGCACTTATGCATTTTTCTATGCTTCTCACTGGCACTCATGGGCAACTGCATTCATCCCCTCTCCAGGCTAGCTGTGCCTGCTTATATCTATATGTATAGCTTGGTATAACTCTGCGTGGAGTATGCTATGCCTACGCATCTATATGTATGCAGTCTTCAGCACAGAGCATCTGGAAAATCTGGAGAGGGAGAACACTTGTAGCCTGTGTATATCTATATCTGCGTTGAGCGTTAGTTTTCAGACGAAAACAGATAGTGACCAAAATTTTCTTGCCTTCGCTCACTTTACCCCCCGTCCCAATAGATGTTTCACATCAAAAAAGACAAAACCGGTATCAGTGATTTAACATTTTCAGCCTTGAGCCATGAACGCGCGTCAGTTTTGTGCCATACGGCCCCACACCACTTTTAAACACGGCGCTGACTGTACTGACGCGCGCTAACGACTCGAAACCGAAATTGTAACTTCAAATCGTAGCGGTCGGAAAAAAATGTCGTTAATTAGTCAAATGTAATCGAATCGCGCTCATTCTTTTTTTGATTCGGGATAAAGCGAGTAAAAAATGCCATTCGTAGAGTTCAATTTCAAGATTACATTAAGCTAATATGTGAAAATATTAGTTTTGTCATAAATTGTAAACAAATTCCAAATATTCCAAATATTAATTTATGAAGATTCAATCTATGCCATCCGCAAAATGGACAGAACAAATGATATTTCTTACTCACTGTACCCCGGTTTAAAAAAAGAAACAGTCCAAAATGATGAAATTCGACTCATTTACGCTATTTTTTTCCGAGCCTTGCGATTTGAAGTAACATTTTCAGACGAGCCATGAGTCCCCCGCCATTTCTATCCGCATCGACGCGCGTTAACGTCTTAGAATTGACAATGTTACTTCAAATTGTAGCGGTCGAAAAAAATGCCTTTGATCAGTCAAATCTAATCAAATCGCGCTCTTTTTTTTTTGATTCCGGGTAGAGTCAGTAAAGAATGCGATTCTTCGGGGTCAATTTCAAGATTACATGAGGCTAATATCAGAAAACATCAGTTACATATTTTCAGTTTTGTTACAAATTATAATTAAATTCAAAAATATTAGAAAGATTTAACCCAAAACGATAATGCTTTGTCTGTTTTATAGCAGGCAAAAAATAGAATAAATGATGACATAATAAATGATCTCCATTTCAAAAAAAAATGTTTATATTTATATAATTATACATAAAAATATAATGTATTATTCTAACATCCTTGCAACATTATTTTCAATTAATTTAATTAAGTATACAATATTTTTTAAATTTAAAATTTGTTCCATGTTAATAATCAAAAATATTACGTAGTTTCAAATGGAATTTGTTTATAAAAATGAAAGTCTGATGTGTGAATGAAGCTGTGAGTCCGCCGAGAGTGAGTCAGCTGGCCGAATAATTAATTCACGACTCAGAAATATTTATTGCTACGTCGCAATACCCTCCACCCACAAACCTTGGATATACCAGAATATACCAAATAAGTTTTCCTCCATAATCTCTACAATAACCTGAAAAGAAAAATCTCTATAACAAACTGGAACACTCCATGAACCTGAAACAACGAAAATTCCTACACCACAAAATCCGCCAGATAGATAGATTTGGTCCAACCACTCAAGTACCAAAACCACCATTTCCAAATAAAAAATACCATTTATTTAAATTCAACGCTGCCCAAGAGCCAAAGCCGCCAACAATAGGTCGCGCACCTCCGTTGGCGCATTCACCAACTGCCTTATGACCAATAAATATTCTCGGACAATGCCCGGGCCCGGTCCACCGGCGGCCACAGAGGTGACCGGTGTTGGTGGTGGTCACCTGTCTCCGAGATCGCCCTTCCCGACGCCTCATCTCAGCCGCCTCTTCATAGGATGGGGGTGGCCCATACTGCTCCTCTTCCTCGAATCTTACCCTACGGGGGGGGGGGGAGTAAGATGGAGCATTGGTCGGGCCCGGATGAGCTTGACCCGCTCGCTCCGCCATGTAGGCCCGGTGGGTTTCCCCACACCGCGCGCAGTCCACCATGTCGGTATTTAACCACCCACAGATGCAGCAGAAACGCCTGTTCTCACGGGTGTATCGCTCCCAACGCTGCCTCCGGCCTCTACAATTGAAGCACGATCTGAAGGGGGGGCCACCTCCGGATTGTTGGGAATGGCCTTTAAGGGGTTATGCCTGAGTTAAACCTGTAAAAAAGACATTAATAAGTAATGGGCTGAAAAAAATTATTTATTCATAGTATGAAAAAAAATCTTTCTCCTACTTAAAATGTAGGTATTAAACATATTTTTAACTATTTTTAAAAAATGATATATCTATACTTACATTGTAAACAATTACATTTATGAAAGACTAATTTTCAGCACTTTTTTCCCTTTGCCGCAGGATATCTCAAGATCCGGATGATGAATTGACACCAGACAGGATGGAAAATCTCCTTAATATGTTTCTTCACAGCTTAAGCGGAAGACTTTTCTATCAAATATAAATTATAAATATTTAGTAACTCATAAATTGATTATATTGGTTATTATAGTGAATATTACATATATTCACAGGCGTAACATTGACTTTTACCTTGTATTAGTCAATTCTGCTCCGCTTAAGCTGTGAAGAAACATATTCAGAAGATTTTCCATCCTTTCTGGTGTCAATTCATCATCTGGATGCTGAGATATCCTGCGGTAAAGGACCTAAAATCATAAAAATGGCAAAACTGAGAAAAATGCATTTAAAGTTTATCGAGACACTTATGTATATTTAACTGGTAGTACTTACATGAACTGCTTGGCATATTTTTCTTGTACTTTGGCATAAGATACCTGTATATTAAGGTGTGTATGAAGACCCGGGTGCTGTACATGTAGATATACTAGTATCGAAAGCTGAAATTGAAATGTAAGTTTTTAGTAAGCATTCGCAGTCAGCATATTTTAGATGAATATAATTATTGTCATTCCTTACCATTACTTTATAGGATCATTAGCAATTACAGTAGACTTTGAGACCATCATATGCATCTTCACATAGACTTCTTATAACACATAGGCATCTTCTCGTACACAAGAGATTTATAGCCCATATACCTGAAACAATGAATACACTCACAAAGAACAGATTCTTTACAAATAATATGTTGTTTATAGTACAAAACACTTATCTAAAGTTGAACACTAGTGAGACTCAGAAGTTATCACAACAGCACAACATCCAGCTTGCATTAAACTACAGACAGCAGACGAAACAGCTGATGTCTGAATGCAATCTCGACTAGGTCGGTAAAACAGTGATTTCCTTTTCTATATGCTGTAAGGTGCCATGTTTTTAGGCGGTAATTTAAATTTGCACATATCTTTAATTAAAAAACTAAATTTAAATTACAAAACTAAATTTAAATTCTAAATTTATTTTATTTTGAACATTCAAAATAAAAAAAAATCTACGATTTCATAAAAATTAGCTATTACAGTACGTAATGATTTAGTAAACAATTTGTGCTTTTTTTGTTTAAATAAAATTGCATTTTCAAAAAGAATTTGTGAACACATTGAATGTTACATTTTCTACAAAAACGCAATTGTTTTGAATAATCAAAAGCGCTATAAGACAAAAAATGAACAATACGCAATTTTGAAAAATTGTATTTTTTTGATATTTTGCCTATAACTTTGTAACAGAATTCTTTCGGGCAAAAAGGACTAAGACAGCTCATTCTACAGTAAATTCGCTTTAAAAAAATCAAATAAAAAAAATTTTGATTTTTTTTTAATTTTAACTCAGGCATAACCCCTTAATCCATCAAACAATGCCCCCGCCAGAACAGGACGATTCTCGGCCGGATGCTCCAGCCTCCACTGGAGATGGAGGAAATGGAGCGACCTTTATTTCTCTATCTCCTCGTCTACGCGGCGTGACTGAGTAACTGGGAAAAAAACCACAATAAAATTTCCTCTATCCTCCATTCTCTATTCCCTCTACAAAACAAATTTATTACCTGTACACGCCAGAGACTTCCGCGGATGATTCTTTTCCGCCTCCCATCGGACCCGAGCCTCGGCCGGGTTGAAAAACGGGATGAAGTGTCCCCTTCAATCGCTCCGGCCCGAACAGGAGCTTCCCTGAGAGCGAGCCCGGGCGGACAGCTCAATAGATGACTCGCAGTCATCGAGAGTGAGCTGCGGCCGCGGGTTATGCCGCCTTCTCTTTCCAATCGCCCCCCGGAACATGGGGTAGGGCTCTGGAGCCACCTCCTCCACCCCAGCCGATCTCTTGGCTCTCTCGTTGGAGATCGTAATCTCCAACGTCTCTTCCATCACCAATTCCTCCACACTTCCCTCTACCTTTTCCTCCACCTATAAACCCAAAAAAAACAATTTATCTATCTATCCATCTATCTATCCCTCCATCTATCTATCTATCTACCTCTACAGGAGCCGCCGAAACGGTACCTTCCTCTATGCCGACAAGAGCGTCAAGCTCCGCCACCCCTTCCCTTGAGGCCTCGGCTTCCCTACTCTCTCTCTCTCTCTCTCTCTCTCTCTCTCTCTCTCTCTCTCTCTCTCTCTCGGCACGCTCCCGGTCTCCCCAGGGAGATATAACATGCGGACCGGGGCCACCTCCACCGTTTCCGGCGGAGGATTAACTGAATAAGGCCGCCTCAGAATCTCTGGGGCGCTCGGCGGAGGACCCAATGACCATCTCTTGTCGGCCTCCTCCGATAACCGAAGCTCCTCCATACGCCGAGCCCAAATCTCGGCGATAGCGGTCATGTCCGAGACCGGGCGGTTCCGGCGCCGCTGCCCTCGGATCCGTTCTAACTCCTGTTCCCGGAGGATCTCCATCTCGATTTCGTCGGACCATGACGGGGTGCACGCGGCTATCTCGTCTATATTCCTCTATACCAACAGAAAAACATAGAAATTATATTCCCTATAATTTCTACATTCCCCTTCCCTAAACGAAACTTCACAGACGGACAACAAAACCACTACTTACAGACACAATACAATACATCACACCCACCACTAACTGAAATAAAACCCGCTAAGGTCCTCCATCCGCCATACCGCCATCTGAAAAGTTAAGACCCCTATCTCGCGGAGCAATATATTTTTTTAACTCGTTTACATACGCTTTCGCATTTTTCCGTTTATCCGTAGTCTCCAAAATAAATACTAAAGGAGATCTCTTTTCCAGAATCTTGAATGGACCATCATACTTCCCAGCTAACTTAGAAGAAACTCCATCTGCACCTTTTGAAAGCATATGCAATTTTCTCCATACTAGGTCTCCCACGTTGAACTCAGCCGGTTTTCTACATCGATTGTCGTGTCTGGCTTGTTTTAAATGTGCCTCCTCTATGTGTTTAGCCACCAAATCACGCAGTGGATCCAATCTCTTCATTCGATCTGTCCACAACATTGGATCTAACGGCACTACGTTTCCTCTATCCTTTATCGATTTTCGCCATGATTTTATCAACTGGGGTTGTCTTCCATAATTCAGGAAAGCCGAAGATACCTTCGTAGTCGCCTGTACTGCAGTATTGAAAGCATGCCGTAACTCTCCTATATGTTGATCCCATAATCTATGATTCTCATCAACCAATCATGGTCTTCAAAGTCCTATTACTTCTCTCGACAGGATTCGCTTGTAGATGATACGGCGGCGTGGTTCCACGTTTCACTTTATATTCCTCTAAAGTATCCGCCGAAGTCTTGTTAATGAATTCCTTCCCATTATTCGTTAACAGGTAATCTGGGACTTCCCATGTAAGTATAATTAACTCTTCAAACGCCTTAGCCACCGCTTGACTAGTAGTCTTTCGAATCGGTTTTACCTCTATCCACCTAGTAAATAAGTCCTAGAAAACAATAAGATACTTATTCTGGCCTGTACTCAACGGGAATTCCATCAAATCTGCCGCCACTACCGCCCATGGGCGTTCCAAAAATTCTGTTTCCCATCAGACCTATAGGACCCGATTGTACCGACTTATACTTCTGACAGGTTTTACACTCCTGTATGAATCGACGAATCTCGTACCACATTCCAGGCCAGTAATATTCACGCGCAATTCTATCATAGGTCTTTTCGAATCCTAAATGACCAGCTGTAAAATTACTGTGTGCCTCCAACATAACCTGATTCTTATAATCAGATGGTACCATTAACGTCCAACCTTCCTCTTGAAATACTATGGGATCTAACAATGGATCATTCCTTTGTTTATATAACAATCCATTATCAATTCTCCATGTAGAATATTTAGCTGGAGTATCCTCTACTTCTTTCATACGTTATACATACGAGTCGTCCTTAATATCCTCTATGAGTAACCTCAATTCCTCTAACACAAACCCTCTAGATTAAGCGTCCGGAAAATGTTGTAGAGCACCTTTCTTATGAAGGATTTCAAAATCCCACTGTTTGAGTTCCAAGGCCATTTGGCAAATCTACCTGTAGGATCCTTCAAATTTTGTAACCATTTTAAAGCACTGTGATCAGTTACTACTTTGAAATGATATCCCTCTATATATGGCCTCAATTTCTTTATTTCCCACACCATAGCCAAGCATTCCTTCTCGATAGTTGTATAATTTCTTTCTGCCGAAGACAGTACTCTGCTTAGGTACACTATAGGGGGCTCACCATCCTCCATTTCTTCGGTTAAAACCGCGCCGACTGCAAAATTTGATGCATCACACTGAATTGTGAAAGGTTTTGAAAAATCCAGGCGAGCTAACACAGAAGCATTTATTAATGCTTCTTTTAATTCTTCAAAAGCCTGTTGTTGCTCTACTCCCGAATTCCATTCCTTCAAACTTTTAACATTCTTAATTCCGCATCGTGCTCCAGAAACCGGCTATACCACCCAATCATCCTCAAGAATCTGTTCAACTGCGTCTTATTCTTGGGGGGGGGGGGGTGGATAGTTCATTATTGGAGCAATTCTTTCTGGATCTGGTGTCAAATCCTGTCTATCCAAAAGATACCCCAAATAACGCACTCTGGAACAGATAAATTCACATTTCTTCCGGTTGACTGTTAAACCAGCTTCCACAATTTTCTGCAACACTAATTCCAACCACTTAATGTGTTCCTCAAAATCATCCGCTACATCATCATCATCTAGATAACCAAAAATATGCGATTCAAATTCTGGCCCAAATAAGGAGTCAACTAAACGCTGAAATGTGGCCGATGCATTAGAAAGCTCAAAAGGTAAACGAGTAAATTGCCACAATCCGCTACCAGGCATTGCACAAGCCGTATAACGTTCGCTACTCTCCTGCATTGGAATCTGAAAATACACCTTCTTCAGGGAAATTTTTCGAATGTACCTAGCTTGCCGCAATTTATCTAGAATTCCGGCAATTGATGGCAACGGATAAGCATCCTTTTTAGTCAGCTTGTTAACATCTCTGTAATCAATGCAGAAACGAACATCGCCATTTTCTTTAAACACAATCACTGGAGCGCTACTAAAATCACTATTTGATTCCTCTATAACCCCAATCTGCAACATTTTCGCTATCTCCTTCATACCTGCTTTCCACCTTTTAGGAGACCATCTCCTGAATTTGTGCTTAATAGGAGCATCCCCTAAATACAAAATTTTGTGCTCCGCCAGATTCGTAGCATTCAGCCGGACCGGTGGATCCTCAGGCAAATATCTCTTAACTACCTTCACAATCTTCTCATGCTCCTCCATCCTCAATTCCGACAATCCTGCACATTCCGCTATTAACTTCGGCTTGCCGTAAGCACCATTTTCTCCAAAGGAGTACCAAATGCCATTACCAGTCCTCCATAAATTCTCCTTAAAATTAATATCCAAAGCCCAATCTCTGCAAAAATCAACACCAAGAATGAAATCGTGACCTAGATCATCCATCACAATACACTCCAATATATTAGACTTTCCCTCAATATTCAACATGATTTCCATACTGCCTCTCATTAGAGTAACCTGTTCTGTTACTCCACTAATAAATTTATTACAAGAAACTATTTTGACAGGAAACCTTTCCGCTATCTCCGACTTCATCAAGGACACCATTGCTCCACTAAGCGACATACCTTTCCCTCCAAAATTTATAACCAGGAAATTTCTGTTTTGCGTAGTGGTTATTGCGGTACCTTGAGTTATAAGATGAGATTGGTCTCTCGAATTTTTCGAATTTGTCCTGCCTTCTGCCTCCATAAATTTATCTACCCGTTTAGCAACATCACGAAGAGAAGTAATCAGAGGATCGGATAGTAATACCTTGCGTGATATTAACTAATGGATGCGCGATCATCCTCGAAGAAACTAGTTGTTTGCTTCTACCTGACGAATTACTACCCCAATTGGCAATCAAAGATTCATGGTTCTGTCTATCCAGCTCTATTAAACCACTATCCTTGCTTCCACCATTATGACCAATTCCTATATGTTCTCGGATGGCAGGGAATTGAACTGAGCCCCCGCTCTGCCATTTCCCAATCGATTCAAAACGTTACAGTCTGGGCATTCTCTCGCTGTAACTCCAGATTGATTACACAACTGGCAGAAAATATCTGAATCCGCTCGAACTGGACAACAGTTTGCCTTATGACCCATGTGTTGGCATTTAAAGCACTTCATGTCAGGACATCTTTTGGCAAAATGGCCTTCCTTTCCACAAGAATAACATTTCCTTGGATCTTGCTGGGGATTCCCTCACTGACCCTGAAAATTTTCCCTATCCTGAACATTTCCTCTATCCTGAAAATTTCCGCCATTTTGTCATGTATTACCCTGATTTCCCATTTTACCCCAACTCGATGATTGCTGCTGCGGCTGCTGCTGTTGTTGAAGTTGCTGGCGTTGACCATTCTGATTTTGTTGACTTAAATTGTTCACATTTTGATCGCCACCTCCACTTTAGCTTCTTCATTCACCAGAGACTCATTCATGCTGATATTTGCAGTTTCAGCCTTTCTAACCACTATCTTCTTAGGAGGCTTATTCTTCACTGGTTTAGGCACAACAGTATCCTCTACCGCCATTGATTTAATTACCTTTTTATCCGCTCCTTTTGGAATAAAAACAGCACCTGGAAGCTTCATTTCCTCTTTTGAAGGTGGAGGCTCCCAATATTCGTTAATTTCCTTGACTCTCATATTGTCGACCATATCTTTCGATATCCTCCAATGACGTGATTTTCATATTCACCATGAAATTTTGGTATTCTGATCGAATCCTTTCGAAGGCCATGTCCACTTATTCTCTATAGTCCAGAGGGTTATCCAAGTGATCAACTACGTACTTGAAGCAATCAATAAACGCTATCATAAGTTCCCCTACCACTTGAGTTCTCCTCATTAAATCATTATAAATGTCTCTTTGGCTAATCTCGCCAATGAAACGATTTTTGAAAGTCACCATCAACTGCCGCCACGAAGAAACTTCTTTCCTCTTCACTCTATACTAATTCGCTGCTGTACCAGTAAATAAACAAGCCGCAGCCGTCAACATCCTCTCATCAGGAAATTTTTCGCTCCTTCGACAATCCTCCATTTGGTCTAAGAAATTCTCCGCTACAACTCTATCTTCTGCACCATGAAATTTATGACACCAGTTTTGCAATGTCTTCACTAAATTGTCATGGTAATGCGTAGATCTAAAATCTCTTCCACTATTTCTCTAAAGTCTCGGCGTTCATCTTCTGAATCTGCTTGAGTACCTCTGAAATCTCTGGCATCATTGCTTGTAGTATTACCACTCCGAGTACTTGATAGCTTCAAATTATGTCCGCTATCCAAATAATCTCCTCCACTATTCACCACATACGGCATTGAGAATACCGTTGTAGTATTTCCTCCTGCCGTCGCCGAAAGGCTGACTGACGACTTTGTCCAAGGAAGATTTACATACATCCCCTGTATCTTGTTTCTCCGTTGACCTTCCTCCATCTGTGAGCTAAACAGCGACTCTTGTTCCTCACATTGAATTCTTCTTCTGGAGTCCACAAAGTTCGCTTTCGTGCCCGTCTCCGGGACAGTTTTAACACCTCCCGCAGGGGTTACTATCGGCTCCGTAAAACTGTAATGCTCCAACGACGGTGCCGAATAATATACTGACAACCCCGGTAAGTCGCTGAGTGAAGTCGTCACCATGGTAGTCGTATTAACAGAAATCGTCGTGATAATTGACGTCGAAGGTACAGTTTCTTCTAATCGTAACAATGACGCCGCAATATCCAATTCTTGTCTATCCTCCACCGCCATTTCTGTGCCGGTTTCAACAACTGTTCATTCGGGGATAACGTCTCTCTCTCTCGTCCACTTTCTTATACCATGGAACATTCTCGACACCTTCCACCAACAAGTTGGATCTAAATAATCTTTCCGCTATTTCTCTATCGGAGCCTAACGTACTCAACCTCTGTCTCCTCAATTTGTCAAAAATGTCTCCTCCTTTACCTCTTCTATGTCTGCAGCCACAATCTCGCACATGCGCGCCCGAAAATCCTGCTTTTGTAGCAATTTCTTCATCAACCTTCTATAATCTGCCTCCATCGTTGACATGGTGATACGATTTTCTCTATAATACCTCAATTACCGCCACAACAGAAAAATAAAAATAATTTAGGGAACCCTACCTAAACACACACACACACTAAAATATAGGGAAACTCAATACGCCTGTAGCGTGAGAAAAATAAAACAATATAAATATGTTATACAGGACACCCCAACCCTCGTGACGGGAGACAAAAAAAATTCTGTATGGTAAAGAAAAAAGAAAATTTCGCAAAATATCCTCTACAATCTTCCTGAAATTTAAAATCCCACCATACAGATCAACAAGCTTCCTGGAAATTAAAAAAATTCCTCTACACTTGTGCCTGAAAATAAATCTCCCACACGGGTTAATAATCTTCCTGCAAATAAAATAAATCCTCCACAATTACTCTCGGAAATAAAATCATTCAATTGAGCAATAAACTTCCTGAAAGAAAATCATTCCACCACACATATATATGGAAATAAAATCTTCAATCAAATAATTATCTGTTTGAAACTGACTCTATCGCTCGATGATGGTAGATTGAAAGGTTAATAAAATGCGTCTCTTCGAGCTAAAATGTTTATACTACGCCATACGTTTCGGGGTAATTTTACCCCCTCATCAGTGGCTAAGCAAAATATTAAATTTTATTATTAAAGTTTTACAACAACAAATAGAAATTACAATAACTAAAACAATATAAATTACCAAGTTTAAAAATGAGTCGTGCGCTACATCGACGACGTAAAAACGCAGACGGCGCTAAAAATTACAATTCGCAAATTTAAAGAAAATTACAAAAGAATTTAATAAACGTTACAAAAATCGCTACAAAAAATTAAACAACTTACAAAGAGTGACGCTCGAAAAACTTTAAACAAAAGTAATAAACGCGACCGGTGCCACTCGGTGGTAATGTGGCACCGGCCAAGGACAAAAGTCAACTAAGTTTACAGCTAAAATCGATCTTATATATATGTTACAATACATCCGTCAAACTGGATTCTAATACAATTAAACGTGTATAAAATGCAAAAATAAGGCGAATATTGTAGCCACGAAAGCCGCAGAGCTCGCTAAGTGTATCCAGAACACATAGCACAACAGAGGTGACACGAGCTGTTATTCATGTAGTAGATCGGAGAGCCCGCGCTGCTCCGCACGCAACGCCCCTACCATGACTGTATCACTATATAGTACAGTATGGCTAGGCCGTTGCCCCGGCAACCCGGTTCTCCGACCTCCCACTTGGGATGTGCCGCTCCGGCCCGCCAGCCAATCACCATTGAACACGTGTTGGCTGAACTGAAGAGAGCGCGAAGCGGTGAGCCACCTCTCTCCGCGTCCTAAACTCTTGGTACAATCTGCTCGCTACCGATCCTCCGCAATCACAACACTCGACAATTAATGTTTATTAGGACTAACTTTTAGATTGGAAATAACATTCTTGTAACTGGCTTTGAGGAGGCACGTGTCCTCAGCCCTATTAAGCGTGCCATCGAAAAACTGTATATGGAGCATCTCCGAGAACCGTCTACGGAAAATAGACTGCTCTCTGTCAATTATTTTAATATTGTTAAAATCAAAACTATGACCCGTCTCCAACGCATGTACTGCAAGAGGGGAATTCAAATCCCTTTTCTCTATATACCTCTTATGTTCGTATTGCCTAGTTTTTAAAGGCCGATACGTTTCTCCGATATATGTTGATTCGCAATCGGAGCAATCAATTTTATAAACCACGTTCCGTGTGTCACCCACCGCAGTAGGGTCTTTACCAAGTTTTATAAATTTGTTAAATTTATTGGTAACATTATTAACTAACCTCACGTCATTATTTTTAAATACGGACCTTAATTTATCATTGAACCCTTCGTAGTAAGGGAACACACCATAGCCTTTTCCCGAGTGTAAATTATTGTTACTATTGCAATTGGAAGTGTCAATATTGCTCGTGTCTGTGCCTCTCAATGCGGCCCTTGAGATGCCCAAATTACGTGCAATCCGCTTTTTGCTAAATTTCTCAATAAAATCGGGAGGATAATCATTAGCCATTAAGATTTTTTTCGCCTTTTCAACGTTCTCACAGTGGAAACGAGGATCCGACAATAATATTGCCCTATCAAATAGATTGGATATTATTGCTATTTTTTGACTTTTTGGATGATGGGAGAAGAAATTAATATATCTGCAAGAAGCTGTGTTTTTTTGGTACCAATTAGTAAATATTTTGCCGCTAGAATCATGAAAAATAGAAATGTCAAGAAAGTTAATACTATTGTTTTCTTCAATTTCCGAAGTGAATTGAAGGTATTCGTTGTAATTATTAAAAACAGATAACACCACCTCAATCTCCCCTCTGTCCAATATCAAAAAACAGTCATCCACGTATCTGCGAAAAAGTCGAACGCTAGATTTTGTAATGCTCAGACAATGCTCCTCAAGGTCCTCAAGAACTGCATTTGTAAATACGGGACTCGAGCAAAAACCCATCGGGGCGCCAGAAACCTGCTTATAAAAATTGCCATCAAATACAAGATATGTACAATCGAGAAGGGTTTTTATACCGTCAATAAATTCGTCCTTAGACATGCAATTCAAACATGAAAGCCACTTCCATCTCTTCTCTATCGCTAACAAATTGCATCTTTTGGCAAGCTCGAAAACAAGGAAACTACATCGAATGACGCGAAACAGTATTTATCGGAAATATCTATATTAATCAAATCATTCTTTAATTGAGAACTATTTTTAATGTATGAAGCTGGTAAAGGAAAATGTTTCGATAATAAGACAGACACACACTTATCAAGAGAATAAGTAGGGCTATTAACTGCAGAAACTATAATCCGTACAGGATTATCAGGTTTGTGAATTTTTATAAGGCCATACGCTTTCGGCAGCGATGTGTGCTCAATACCCTTAGAAGATAGACCTCTGAAAGCCTCATCACACTCCAAGACGCCCCGTGTACTCCAAAGGTCAATCAGTTTTTTAATCCGCTTCTTTATCCCTGCGGCGGGATTAACTTTAACCCGTCTATAAAATCTATCATCGTTAAGAGCGTCATTGACCTTTGAAATGTACACTTGCGATCTATTGCCACCGTAGCGTTGCCCTTATCTGCTCTAGTAAAAAA
The DNA here is from genome assembly GCA_018906965.1 of Philotrypesis tridentata. Lineage (NCBI taxonomy): Eukaryota > Metazoa > Arthropoda > Insecta > Hymenoptera > Pteromalidae > Philotrypesis > Philotrypesis tridentata. The sequence continues at coordinate 121,333 of JACCIB010000557.1, forward strand.
TAAATCCGGATTATTCTTTAAAAATTGTTTTGTGCGTTTGATATTATACAACATAATGCGTTCATGGTAAGGAGTGTGTGTCTTATTTTTAATTTGTGAATTTAAAATGGAAATAACGCCATCACGCAGTCTTCCGTCTATGCCTCGATTGAACATATAAACATTCTCCAAGCTTTTCAAAATCTCAATAGCTTCTTTAAAATGAAATTCAGTATTAAAATTAAATTTTTCACCCATAGACATCACCCTTTCTACATAATCTGGAAGTTGTGAATCAGAAAGATTCACAAGCCATTTTTTCCTTATTTCGAAAATATCCGCCTGGCTAAAATTGTAATTAGACATAATATTATTCACCTTCGAACCAAGAATATTCGAAGTGTTCCCGTGCGAGCTGACCGAAAGGTCATGTCCCTGAGTGTGTAAACATGCTGCGGAGAGGTCAGATATTTTTCTCTCGCAGTTATAATTCAATTTATTTTATAAGTTGAAAGTGAATTATTCGAAAAATCCAAAACTACTCTAGAAAAGGCCTCGGAACTCAGTCTTGTAACGTTACCAACAATGTGCAATATTTTTTTACCTAAATAACTAATATGTGTATTACAATCAATAATCTCTAATTTTAAAAGTTTCTTTTGCAAATTCTTGATGTGATTATGGTATTTTCTAGCCGCAAATTTGCTATGGAAAAATTTATGCACGTTCATCCTCGAAATGTGTTTCGGCACAAAGTCTTTCTCCCGACACTCTAGTAAAAATTTCAATTGGTACGTGCATTTAAGAGTATCGCGTTGTGCCTTCAAAGTTTTGCTGACTAGAAATTTAACTTCTAACGGATAATTACAAGAAATGAATTTAAATAAGTCTCTAACATTTACAAATTTCGGAAAACAAGAGTTACTAATATTGTTGGCAATAACACTAGAACGGACACGGTCTTCTGTATGGCAACTTAGCTGACTTTGTCTTGTTGACTCCTCGTCGCGTCTATTTTTCTTCCCGGCCAATGCTCCCGCTGGTGACGTCGGGTTTTCCTTATCCGCCGGAGCGCCAGCAGCCCTCGCTCGTTGCATTCTTGTCGTCGATCTCGTAGTAGGAGGCATGATAAACGTGACGCAAATGCCCAAAATTGTTTGAAACTGACTCTATCGCTCGATGATGGTAGATTGAAAGGTTAATAAAATGCGTCTCTTCGAGCTAAAATGTTTATACTACGCCATACGTTTCGGGGTAATTTTACCCCCTCATCAGTGGCTAAGCAAAATATTAAATTTTATTATTAAAGTTTTACAACAACAAATAGAAATTACAATAACTAAAACAATATAAATTACCAAGTTTAAAAATGAGTCGTGCGCTACATCGACGACGTAAAAAACGCAGACGGCGCTAAAAATTACAATTCGCAAATTTAAAGAAAATTACAAAAGAATTTAATAAACGTTACAAAAATCGCTACAAAAATTAAACAACTTACAAAGAGTGACGCTCGAAAAACTTTAAACAAAAGTAATAAACGCGACCGGTGCCACTCGGTGGTAATGTGGCACCGGCCAAGGACAAAAGTCAACTAAGTTTACAGCTAAAATCGATCTTATATATATGTTACAATACATCCGTCAAACTGGATTCTAATACAATTAAACGTGTATAAAATGCAAAAATAAGGCGAATATTGTAGCCACGAAAGCCGCAGAGCTCGCTAAGTGTATCCAGAACACATAGCACAACAGAGGTGACACGAGCTATTATTCATGTAGTAGATCGGAGAGCCCGCGCTGCTCCGCACGCAACGCCCCTACCATGACTGTATCACTATATAGTACAGTATGGCTAGGCCGTTGCCCCGGCAACCCGGTTCTCCGATTTAGCTCGAAGAGACGCATTTTATTAACCTTTCAATCTACCATCATCGAGCGATAGAGTCAGTTTCAAACAATTTTGGGCATTTGCGTCACGTTTATCATGCCTCCTACTACGAGATCGACGACAAGAATGCAACGAGCGAGGGCTGCTGGCGCTCCGGCGGATAAGGAAAACCCGACGTCACCAGCGGGAGCATTGGCCGGGAAGAAAAATAGACGCGACGAGGAGTCAACAAGACAAAGTCAGCTAAGTTGCCATACAGAAGACCGTGTCCGTTCTAGTGTTATTGCCAACAATATTAGTAACTCTTGTTTTCCGAAATTTGTAAATGTTAGAGACTTATTTAAATTCATTCTTGTAATTATCCGTTAGAAGTTAAATTTCTAGTCAGCAAAACTTTGAAGGCACAACGCGATACTCTTAAATGCACGTACCAATTGAAATTTTTACTAGAGTGTCGGGAGAAAGACTTTGTGCCGAAACACATTTCGAGGATGAACGTGCATAAATTTTTCCATAGCAAATTTGCGGCTAGAAAATACCATAATCACATCAAGAATTTGCAAAAGAAACTTTTAAAATTAGAGATTATTGATTGTAATACACATATTAGTTATTTAGGTAAAAAAATATTGCACATTGTTGTGGTAACGTTACAAGACTGAGTTCCGAGGCCTTTTCTAGAGTAGTTTTGGATTTTTCGAATAATTCACTTTCAAC